>CAXITY010000202.1:0-28021 GCA_964034905.1 Itoplectis maculator
AAAAAGTTAATCCTTTGGCGTCGTCGGCTCCCGGGCTTTCCCGAAAACAGTAGGCGCGGTCACTTCTGCGTCCATCGTGCTTCGAGACACAGCGAATTTTTCTCCGACCAGTTCACAGCGTTTTATATTATTTTCTACCTAGTTTTACTTTTGTGTGTGTTTTTATATATAGAGTAGCTTTTATTTATATTTAGATTGTATTATTAACGTAGTTTACTTGGTGTGTGTTTTCTTTTTAGGCACTCACGTTTTAAAAAAACGCACCAGGAGTGCCTATTGAAATCGCTTTCCTGGGTCTAAATTAGGTTTTAACGGACAAAAATTGATATATTTCAAATGTATTAACTTTTTTTAGTTCAGATATCTTGAACATGGTGAAATACATATTCTTGACATAAAATAATAAGGAAATTGCATTACTAAAGATATTTTTTACTGCGGACCAGATTTTGTGTTACCCGGACGTCCGTATCACTCAGTGGCTCTGGACTGAACAGACCGAACAAGTTGAAATTTAGAATTTTTCTTAGTCTAGTACTGGAAAGTATGCCCATGAAGTATGGTAATTTTCCAATAATTTTATACAGGAGTTTATTTCAAGAAAATTTGGGTTTTTGGGTCTCGAATTGTGTCCGGAGCCCAATCTCCGCTGTCAACCCAAGAATTTGGCTGACACTTGCTACAAAATTCTAAAATACCTTAATTCTCATACTCTTTTTTTAGTTTTTCCCTTACACTTTTTTTAAGGGGTGAATACCTATCACCAAAATTAAAAAATTACATTTTTAATTACGCATATGTGTACAAGTGAATATTTTCCTACTGTGTACTTGACTTTGGCTATAACTTGCAGCATACTCATATTTTATCTCAATTCAGATGTTTCTTCTCTTATATTTGCCATAAGATCATTTTAGAGTGGAAATTACCTGCATTAATACATTTTAATTAATTATTTTTTTTTAATTTGACACTTACGTCAACTAAAAATATTTTTTCCTGAAAAATCATTACCCGCTGCACATGTTAGAAGTTAGAAGGTCGAAATAATTGATTCCACAATGATTTCTTCATCAGTATATTTATTAATTGCACTAGTACACTTTAATTGTGAAGATAATTTATATTTAATACACCAAACTGAAATATGAGTGAACATAACCTAAACACAATATTCGTAAAACATGTTGACAAGTACATTATTATCGGAACTATACGCTTGACGTGTATATTTTCCATTAAATCATTTGTTATTTGCTAATTTCCACTGGCACTTATTACTTTTTTCGCTGTTTTTTTTTTATCTCTTTTCGTCTCTAAATGTTCACCTGTCACTGCAGATGTATCTCTCGATTTTATTTACGTATTCTAAATCACCACGTAATTACCACATAACAACTGCATTCACGGTTTTCTTAATTTCCTAAATGTTTTTTGTAAAATGACAACGTTTTTTACACTTAATTATTAAATTAATTAACTATGATAAAAAAAAATAGAGCCGCAATCGCGTTGACTTTAACTTACTCTGGTAAAAGAGTCAGTTCTCAGTGGTCTGGTCAGAGCTGTGGCGCGCGTGTCGCCTAATAAAAAAACTTTATATACAATTATCTTTCCATAAATTTGTGATTGAACAATAAGATACGTATTCGATAAACGTGCAAACAATAAATGAATAATGAATTATCGTTGAATACAGCATTTTATAATAATACATGAAAAAAATAAAAAATAAAAAATAAAAAATAAAAAAAAAACTAGCTGTACACCTATCTAGTTGTAAATGACCGGTCATACTTTTTTGTGACCGTAAATTTACCAAAAAGTAAAGTGACCAGTAATTCCACATCTAAATAGTTGGATTTACCATATTTTTACGGTATGTTTATCGAAAAAATTTGTGACGGTAATTCCACAACACCTGATTGCGCGAAAAAAAAATGACGTCATTTTACGGTAAAAAGACGGTAATTTTTTGGTAAGTTTACCGCTTCCGGATTTTGCGGTAATTCCACATCTCTAGTCTTGGAGCGTCTCGTCTTCGGTCGGTAAAGCAGGTAAATGTACATATCTCGAGACGCTGCCGCGTCTCTTGATCAGGTTAATATTAGAGATGTAAGCAGTAAATGTGACCGGTAATGTTACGGTATTTTTACCGTAAAAATACGGTACGTGACCGTTTCCAAAGCTCTATAAAGTTGACCGTACAACTTTAAGGAAAAAAATTAGAAAAAAAAATACTGGTCGATTGGTGGTCGTTTGGTGATGACTGGTAAATCAATTTCATCGTTTTGAGATCAATTGTTTAATTACAATAATTAGAAAACCAATAAAGTCCAAATGTTAGCCAAACATTTTTTTTTATTCAAATCGACTCTAATAGGGCTCATTCAATGCGGAATCGTTTAGCGGTTACGAATAACGCAATTAAAACATTTGGAGATCCTTAGTTTTCGAGAGAAACTAATACAATGAAATTCCAGTCGACAGAGCCGGATGAAAACATGTGGACAAAGGTTTACGGTCGGTAAAAAAATAAATAAAAAATACTAGTCGATTGGTGGTCGTTTGGTGATGATTGGTAGATCAATTTCATCGTTTGGAAATCAATTGTTTAATTACAATAATTAAAAAACTAAAAAAGTCCCAAAGTTAGCCAAACATTTTTTTAAAATTTAAATCGACTCTAATAGGGCTCATTCGATGCGGAATCGTTTGGCGGTTACGAATAACGTAATTAAAACATTTGGAGATCCTTAGTTTTCGAGAGAAACTAATCAAATAAAATTCCAGTCGACAGAGACGGATGAAAACATGTGGACAAACGTTTATGGTTGGTAAAGCAGGTATTTCTGAACCGATTTGTTAGACTCCTTTTTTTTAGGCTGTTCTTCAACTTTCTTCTATTTACGCGATTGTAAACAACATGGCGACGTAGCCGAAATACCCGCGACGGTGCCGACGAAAGTGCATTAGAAAAACACCGTATAGCGTTTTTGACAAAAATACCTGCTTTACCGACCATAAATCTTTGTCCACATGTTTCCGATCTTCGTCGATTAATCGACGTTCGGTGTTGTTTTTTATGAAACATCGACTAAAAAAAATCGAATATCAACCGTCGGTATTTTATCATCACTACTATACCGACCGATAACTTAACATCCTAGGGCCTTGGGTCCTCGTTGTAATTGGTCATTTCTTGTGGCCTCGCTGCCTGCGTTTTGAACGCGATAAATTTATACTCCACATTTTCTATTGACCATTTTATGGGTCATTTTTTATTGATTCGAATGACTTTTTATTTTTTGAAAATGACCGACATTGAACATCACAGAATTATATAGATATGAAAATACCGGTATTTTTATTTTTGGTAAAATAACAATGAAACTACCGTACCTTTACCGTCTTTTGTCCACATTTTTTTCTACAATCTTTGTGTTGTGAAAATACGGTCACGAAAAATGCTCGTAAGTTTGACCGGTTACAAATTTTTGTTGGTGAATTCACCATAAAAAATGGTAAACTGCGTCTATATAGTTGTGAAATAACCGGTAACGAATTTTTTGGTAAAATTACAGCAACGTTGTTTCGTAAATTCACCGTATCTTGACGAGAATTCTTAATCACTAAGAGACTATATGACTTTATTACCGATGTCGTAAATTTAACACCGGTCACATACCGTTTTTTAATCGTGAAATTACTGGTCATTTATACCGCTCACGTCTCTAGTCCGAACCGCATCGTGCGGAGTGCAAAGCGCGACGTCCGAACGGTACCGTACGGAGCACGAAGTGCGACGTCCGGATGGCATCGTGCAGAGCACAAAGCGCGACGTCCGGACGGCACGGTGCGGAGCGCGACTCGCGACGTCCGAACGCCACCGTGTAGAGCGCGAAGCGCGACTTTCGAACGGCATCGTGCGGAGCGCGACGTCCGACCGGCGCTGTGCGGAGCGCGACGTCCGACCGGCGCTGTGCGGAGCGCGTCGTCCAAACGACCCCCTGCGGAGCGCGGAGCGCGACGACCGCGTGAGTGCCTTGAAATGACACCAGGGAAAAATGTCCCGAAGGGACATTTTTGCCGCAGGGTCATTTTCGGGGGGTTTGGGGGGCGGAGCCCCCCAATGCGGGTTTGGGGGGCGAAGCCCTCCAACAACAACCCGGCGCCCCGCAGGGGCGACCGGGTTGCTTGTTATTCTTAGCGTAATTATATTCATATAATAGAAAGTAAGAAAAACGCTTCGCGCGAAATCGAAGAAAAAATCGCAGAAACTCCCACGATCGCCGTGGCGACATAGTTCACCTGACTACTTGCGGTAAGTTATTTGTTATAATGCCATATAAATATACGGTAAGCTGTAAGATTCGCACTGTTAAATCGCAATTTCAGATGGAACGAATAGCTGGACAACGTGCCAATACCTACAGGTATCTGCACGCCGGCTTCGTTTACCATCGAGTGCGACAGTCGCGTGTGTACGCGTGCAGCGTTCGTCCGGTGGCCGCGCTAAAATGCCTCGGTCGAGTGAAAGAGGACGAAACGGGAAATGTGATCGTGTTGAATCAACACAATCACGTGCCCAACATGATGGAGGCGGAGCGCACTGCGATGAAGGAGGAAATGCGTCGTCTGGCTCGCGAAACCCATACGCCGTTAAAGGAAATATTCGACCGAGTGTCGGCAGACCCCCGGTCTGTATATTAAAAAACAAAGTCTTGATGAATAAATTCAATCTGAATGAATTCATGTAAAATATGAAATTTGACTGCTTGGAACAGATTTGCGAGAGCCGCAGCAAGCACGACGTACGAGCAATTGCGCGCTACTCTCAATAGGGACAGGGCGAGTTCGCGCCCACCGATACCGCGGACGTTGGAAGCTTTGGGCATCGCTCTCGGCACCTACGAACCGGTGAGCGCCATTTTCCGCGGAATGGTTCGCACGAGGGCCGGCGAAGTCGCGCTCATCTTCGCGAGCGACGAAATGCTCGCGGCGTTAGGAGAGGCGAAGGAAATTCACGTCGATGGCACGTTTCGAGTGAGTACATGTTTTTATTTTTTTATTCATTTTTTTCCAATATTTTTTAAGAACCTCTCATGACGTCATAATATTTTAAAGGTTGTGCCAAACCAGCCGCGGGCTTGTCAGCTACTGACGATACATGTGCGAAGAATGGACACGGTTAGTTCGTCATATATTTTACGTTTGCTGAGTGCGTTCCATATTTTATAGTTTTCATAGGACGTTTTATTTTATTTTTTATTTTTTATTTAGTTTTTATTTGTTTTTTTTTTTAATTTATTTTTTATTTGTTATTTTTTTTTTTTTTTTTCTTTTTTTTTTTGTTAATACTCCAGGGCGTTCCGGCGGTGTACGCGTTGTGCCAAAATCGTACGGCCGAGGTGTACGGTCTCATTTGGGAGCGCTTAAGCGAACTGGCTCCGCAGATGGTGAGAAATTTGGAAACGGTCATCAGCGACTTCGAGAGAGCTCTCGTCGCTTCCGTGCGACAGCGATTGCCCGCGACGCGCGTCCGTGGATGCTGGTTTCATTTTAATCAGGTAATTGTTTCGTGATTGATCCACGCTATGAATCCTAGTCTTCGTACGGCACAGTTTTACGCATATCGTGATTATTCCAATTAATCTTCAATAAACATTCAGGCGGTTCTCCGTTATTGGCGGAAAATCGGAGATGCTCGCGCGCCGAAGACTATTTTGTGGATGGCGATGGGTCTCCCGCTGATGTCGCCGAGATTCATCGACGAAGGAATTCGAGTCATCGCCGCGGCTGCCGACACAATCGCAACGGACTTTCCGTTTGCTTTGCGCTTCGTCCACTATCTGCGAAGGCAGTGGGTACCGCTTGCCCAAGTCCTGTCCGTGAGGGACTCGCCGATAAGGACGAACAACGTCTCGGAGACGTTTCACCGCCACATCGTCGCAAAGTTGGGAGGTGGCCGAACCAACGTGTGGTCATTTCTAGGTATGATTGTGATTATGTATTTATCACTGGTGATACCTTGCTATTTAAAAAAACTGCCCAGTCTGAGTTTTTATGAAATTACTCTTACAGGGAAACTCAAGAGTCTTGTTGAGACGGAAAGTCGCAACTGGGCGCGTCTTGCGGCAGGTCATCTGCTGCGCCGATTCGACGGAGGAAATCAAATGCAAGAAGACGTGAGAATCGCGATGGCTCAAATAAAGCTCGACTCCGGAAGGTTAGAGTCTATTAACCATTGTTAACGATACTTGCATTGCTTGTAATTATTTATATTGGCACTGCTAACAAACTGTACGTCATGTTTTAGATACACCGTGGAGGAGTTTTTGAGGGTTGCGGTCGGGCCTGGTCGCCGTCAGATGGCGGAAAACGACGCCGTGAACGATGCGGGTAAGTGCATAACTTGCACTTACTCTTGTATTGATATTTCACGGCAGCTCGCCACATTTTTAACAATAAAAATTGTTTAGTCAACGCCGACGGGGACGTAGACCCCACCGACGTTGAGGAACCGGAGTTAGCGGAGGCGCAGGATTATGCTGGTGATGAGGCTCCGGAGGTTGCGGAGGTCATTGGCGATGCTCGCGGAGAGGTCCCGGCGATTGCGGTGGCCACCGTCAATCCTCGTGGAGAGGCTCCGGAGATCGTGGCGGCCATCGGCCCTCAAGCGGACGCTGAACTCCGTATGTCGAATACATCAAGACATAATTACAATTATTTATATTGTGATTTTCAATGTCTTGTGTTCTGACCTAGTCGGTCAAGTACGACCGATCGAGCAGCGTCCGCAGCCGGAGCAACAGCAACCAGCTCCGGAGCCGGAGCCTGAAGACCCGCGGGTCCGCCCAGCCGTGGAGGTCGCGGTGGAGCCCGAGGTCGTCGAGGACTTCCCGTGGGTTCGGGCGTTTT
Organism: Itoplectis maculator; assembly: GCA_964034905.1. Classification (NCBI taxonomy): domain Eukaryota; kingdom Metazoa; phylum Arthropoda; class Insecta; order Hymenoptera; family Ichneumonidae; genus Itoplectis; species Itoplectis maculator. The sequence continues at coordinate 6,922 of CAXITY010000202.1, forward strand.
ACGCCCAAGAAGCGGCCCTCCAGCGGCAACAGCAGGAGCCGCAGGAGCAACGAGAGGCCGAGGAGCCGGTGTTGCAGAGGCTCGCGACGTTCGGCGAAGGGGACGCGCAAGGACCCACGGCCGAGCACTCTGTCCCCACGTGCAGAGTGTGCCTTGATGTCCCCTCAGTCGTGGCACTACAGCCCTGTGGTCATTTGTGTTTATGCGAAAGGTGCCTCGAAACAATGGAGAGCGTCAATCGAGACAGGCGCTGGCGAATACTCGTCGCAAATGGCTTCGAGGAGCCGATCGCGAACGGCCACAACCAGTGCCCGATGTGTCGGACACCTTATACAGGACACATGCGGGTGTTTTATTAAAAAAGAAAAAAAAAAAAAATAAAACCAAGTTCGACGCAAAAAAAATACGGAAATAAGCGCAGGAGCAGATTCGACAACCACGATCGTCGAACGGGAGATGATGAACGGGAGTGCATCTTACAATCCGATGAGGTATGATCACACTGTCCACAGTTGTTTTATTGTCACTAAAGTAGTGACCTGTCCCGCTTATTCTTTGTTTGTTCTTTCATGTGTAGTTTCTCCTCCAGCAGCAAAATTCCAGGGCAATGGATGTTGAAGTCACGAGTCGTGATAGCGTCGTGAAAACGGTATGTATTTTAATAAACATCTCACTTTCACGTTCTAATGACTTTTTTTTCTTACCTTTCAGTTTCCCGACAGCGAACGCAGCTACCATAATTTGAGAAGCCCCTGTAAATATTATTTAAAAAAATATTATGCAGAATATAGGCGGGTGAATCAGGACGACCAATTGTTTTTTAACCCTCAGTGTGCACACATCTTTTCACATTAGCCCGTGCCATTTTGGTGTCAATATGACCGCGATGTGCACACTGAGGGTTTATATGTATTGTGATATAAATAAATAGTAAAATATATTAAACTGACTTGTTTTTAATCGATACTTACCTTACATCTCATTGCACGTCACAACAGATTTGTACGCTGATCACTGCGCTCAATGATTTGGCACTTTCGCATTTAATTCCAAACATAAATTTCTTAATCAGTTTATAAACTGTAATTTAGCTGATGCATGATATATGAACGCTCGAGTTAACCGATATAGCGATGCCACGTGCGAAATTCTCATAAAAACTATTTACTCGCGAGTAAAGAAAATAAAAAATAAAAGAAAATAAGGGTACAAAAAACCACGTTTCGGATCATTCGGATTAATCCGACAGCTGTTTAGCTATTTCTGTTGAAGGGAAAACCCGCGTTAAAAGGTTAAAAAAAATCTCAATTTTTTTTTACTGCATATATCGTTAGCTTAACGATCCAAGAATATTCTGCCAAAATGTCAAAGCAATATTCGCACGCGTAAATTTTATAACCATAGAACCGAGCGCTAATCGTGTACAAGGCTCGAGACGTTCTTCAAACGCGTTTTTCTCAGAACGACTTTTTTCGCGCCTGTGGAAATACTTACGCAAAAAGTGATGAATCGGTCATTATAAAAATTTTGAGTTATATTCTTGATAAAATTACGAAATATATGATATATACCTTAACATCCCCCAACGTGAGGGACGTTAAGGTTTATATTCTTAGAAAGTCAGTTATTATTTAAAAAAAAAAAAAAAAACCCCTAATGATTTCCGATAAAAATTGGAATGACTACACGTCCCGCAGTTGGAGAACTCTATCAGTGCGTAACTATGTTATTTTTGGCTGAAATTTTTCTTAAAAAATCACAAAAGTCGTTCGAAACATGAACAAAGGGATGTCCAAATTTGATTGAATTCTAATAAATTTTTCCCACGTAAAAAAAATCCTAAAGAAATCAGTGAAAATGAGTCTCCTAACGTGCTTGCGCTTGAGTCAAAATGAATTTTGCACCAACTAACAGCGTAGAGTGACTATTTATTGCAAAAGTCAGAACGTGAGTTACGGATGGGCTTTACGCAGGGATACAGGTAGTATTTGCAACTTGTCGTTGAAATCAGGATACATTGCTTTACAGCTTCGACTCTAACTGAGCACAGGCGTTTCATGCGCACCATTTTATCGATTTATTTATTTATTTATTTATTTATTTCTTTCTTTTTGTTTGTTTTATTTTTTTATTTTTTTTTTATAGTTTAACGATCTTATAAAGGAAAACTGTAACTTTGTTCGTTACTTTTTTCCCCTGAACTTCTACTTAGCGTGGATAACCCGATAAAGTGAAATTCAAACACCGTGAAAGGTTCAATTTAACGAAAAAAAATGAAAAATTATAATATACAATAGAAAGGAATTCAGTGGCGGAGATATGATCAATTTTAAGAGTAAAATAAAAAATAAAAAATAAAGTAACAACGCCTGGACTTGAACCGCCAACCCTACGGTTACAAGCCTGATACGCTGCGCGTTCGATCACACGCCGATGGTTGAGGAGCACTGCAGCGGGCCGCGGCGAGAGCTGCCCGCGACGACGCTTGCTACTGACGACAGTTGAGACAGTAGGCAGTTGCCCGCTCGCTTCGGGAGCGGATTAGGATTAACCGAGCGAGGTGGTCAGCGATCGGGGCCGCGAGATGCGAGTTGCCCGTGACGACAGTTGACACAGTCGGCAGTTGCCACGCGACTACAGTTGAGATCGACGACACTTGAGGCATACAGTTGATACAGACTACAGTTGAAATGATGCAGCTTGAGACCGTCCCCAAAGAGCTGGTCAGGTAGCGCTCGAGCGAGGCAGACAGGTATCTCCGCTACGCGCTGACGTCCACGGTCGAAGCGCAGTAGACAGTCCTTAAAACCCAGCACTCGTCGAATCTTTTCACTAATCCGCATCACTGCATCCTTTGCGGGCACTGGTGTTGCACGGGCATTACGCTTCGTCGCGCGCTCAGCACCTGAAATCGCCACGTAACCCAGCGCTCTCTCAGCGTCGACCAGCTGTATATCGGATTCTTTTAGACCCTTGAGTTTATTTATCTGTGTTATAAGCTCCTCGTGGGTTTTGTATGAGCCTCGCGGTATGTTGCCGGTCATGAGATCCCGGGGCTCGTTAATGCCGCCCGGTGTCCATTCTATCGCTGTGTCTTCAGGCTGCAGATGTATCATTGTGCACGGTATGTGTATTTCCGTCAAGCCCACGACCCACTGTCCGTGCAGTTGTACCTCACGCGAAAGCTGCGTGATAAAATGCGTTGTCGTGTTTTCGGGAAAGTACTGCATGCTGCTGTTGCTCGGCAGTACGAGATAAAAGTTGTTGTTGTTGTCGTCGTGGAACATGATGATGATGATGGTTCCAGCGGTTAGGGGTCTTCGATGCTGTGTGCGTCGACGGCAGGTATCCAAGAGTTGAACTTTGAAGGGTAGCCCACCCAGCTGACGAAAAGTTGCTTCTTAGCGCCACGCCCTTTTGTCCGAATGACACGCTCGATTTTGAATTCTTTGTCGGCAGTCAAGCGCTTCTCGTGCACAGGCGTCAGCTCCTCGGTGTAGAAGAAGCCGTCAATTAATTCACCCTCGAGATCGCGCAGCTCGTAAATTTGAATTCCTTGACGTTTTACGACTTTGTCGATTCGAAAAATTTCGTCACTCCAGTTCCGTTCGTAACCCTTCTCGAAGGTGCCTTTTGTTCGACTAATGCGCACGTAATTGCCGCGACTGTATTTAACCGACGTGTGTCGCCTTTTCTCACGTTGTTGCAACGACGCGTGAGTCATATTTTCCATGGCTACATTGGCGTTGTGCAGTGTCACGGCGGCTGGTTGCATCCGTATACTCGAGTGTCTCGAGTGATTGTACGCGTAGACAAATTGTTGCAGCACGTCGATGTATCGTCGCGTGTTTCGATGTGTGAAATACCGCCACATTCGTTCCTTCAGCGTACGATTAAAACGTTCGACAATTGCGGCTTTTATATCGGGATTGCGCGTCACTCGAAAGCGTATATCGGATTTTTTCAGAAAAACCTGCAGCTCTTTGCCCACAAATTCTTTGCCTTTGTCGGTCTGCAGGTATACGGGTAGGCGCCCCTCGCTGCGTTCGAAGATCCGTTTAAAGCCCTCGGTGACCGCGCGTACAGTTTTATCCTTCAGCGGCTCGACCCACGCAAATTTACTCAACACGTCAATGACGGTGAGTAGATACACTACATCGTCGTTGTATGTTTTTAACGATCTCAAGTCCACGAGATCGGCCTCCCAAACATCGTCTATATTGTCGATGCTGTAGCGTAACCGTGGAAACTGGCGTCGCACGGGTTTATGTAGTGTGTAGGCATCCTGTTGCGTCAGCCAATCGTAAACATCGACAGGGTTATTTTTTCTATTCTCGAGTAGCCGTCGGGCACCCGCGTAACCTGCAGGGTGTGCTGGATCGTAATACGCGCTTTCGATCGACATAACGTGAAATTCACGGTCTAAGCCAGTATTCGAATCCTTGGCGACCCATGCGTTTCCCCGTGATGGCCGTGTCGAGAATACGCTCCGCGTTAGCGGCGATAAGCCTGGCGGTGGGCGTAACAGGTTTTGCTCTGCCCGTTTTTCTTACAGGTGTTGTTGGTTCTGCTGTCACGGGCGCAGATATCGGTAGTGTTGTCACCGCCGTTGGTATAGTAGATTTTTTCCTTCGTTGCCGTCGATCATCAGGCTCGAACCATTGACGCGGCGCGCGTGAGCCTCGTGATCGTTTCACGGCCGGCTGATAGTTCACGTCGTCGCCACCGTCAGCGCCACCGTCGTCGTCGTCGTCGTTGTTATAATACAGCGGATCACTTTTGCTGCGTTTCGCCGCATAATGCTCGGCACCCATATCCCATAGTTCGTTATTTCCGATAAACTCGTGCGGTACACCTCCTGCTCGGAGTACACGAATAAACTCGCGTCTTCCGTTGGCTTTAAAATCTTTTCTCAGACGTATCACGTCATTGACAAGATCGAGAATGTTCGAATTGTGCAGTAGCACACCGTCTATAGACACACGTCCCTCGTCGTCCCATCTGATGCGTTGCGCTGCACTCGGTGAATTGCGCATGTAGCTTAAAAGTGCTTGAGCCCGCCGTTGATGTTTTGGTGGCACGCTATTCAAGATATTAACGACGTTGAAATCTTGATTTTCAGGGCGTGGCACAGGTGTTTTTGCTCCAGGCAACGATGGGTCGGGTGGTCCGTTCTTCGCTTCGACGAGAAACAAGAACCGTTGCAGCACCTGCAGATAGTCCCTCCACTTGGCCGCGTCATCGGCGTATTTCGTCGATTTCAGGATGCCGCTTAGTTCAGCGTCGAGTCGCGATATAGGATTGCCCGGTGTTTGAACGGTTTTTTGAGCGACCCCGCCGCCGCCGATCATTGGCGCCTCCTCAGCCGGTACTAGAACCATTTTCTTCGCGTGCTCCATTTAACCTCCACTGTTGTTGCCACCAAACAGACGACTAAACAGTGTGGTGATAATGGGCGCCAATAAAAGGGGCAGAAAAGCGCCGCACCCTTTTTGCATCACAATGCGTTTCTTCGCTTTCCAATTAATTCGTCGTCTTTTTCGGGCGGTGGCGCCATCTGTGCGCCTTTTTCCGCCACCGTGTTGGCCACGTCTGTTTCTTCCACGACACGCTGACAGGGGTGGCGCTAGTTGTCGCAGCACATTTTTGTATTTCACGAGTCGTTTCTTCACCGCCGGTTTCAGCTCCACCACGCCGTGCAGTACGTTCAACGCACACTCGCAAATACACCGTACGAGTGACTCATCGGATGCGCGAAGCAGTGCTTTTTGCTCACTGCGTGTCCCGTGACATAGCGCATTTAGGAGCGCTATGTGGCGTTGACCGAACGGCAACGACCGATTCTCGCTGTGGCTCTTCTTTACCATCGTGCGGTCGTGGTGTATCGAGCGCGCGCGCGCTGTATTATATATCGATGTTTGTCCACTGTCGACGATCGAGTTAGTACTACCGCCGCCGATACAACGACAATCGTCTAAATACACGATCTCCCCCGTTGGCTCAGCAGCACCGTCAGCGTTGTCTCGTTGCACGTTTATTCTTCGGCACGTACACCTGCATCTGCGGATCGTCGGGAAATATAGTCGTGCGACAGCGACAAATATCGGGCGTAGACTGCTTCAGATCGAGAAGCAGGTATCCGTGTGGCTGCGCCGTGGCATCGTGATATGCTTCCGACAAGAAGCGCGGATCCTCGGGGTATACCTGCCTCGCGAGATGTTGGATCTGTGCTCGATCGCGCGGATTCTTAAAAATAACGATATAATTCGCGTTTAGCGAGATATCCCGTTGTCCGTGGCCTTGATGAAAAATATTCTGCGTTATAAACATAACGCTAATATTTTTATGATGACTGCCTTTCGTAAACAAGTCGACAATCGTATTATTCGACGATTCACGCATTAAATCGTCGATAATAATTAACTTTGCGGCTTCGTTGTCGTTTGAGTAGTCCTCTGGCTGCGGCAGACCCTCGTGAAACTCCATCTTTGGCGTGGCAGACGTCGACGTATTTCGAAATTGTTCCTTCGTCTCGGTATCGAGGTTATCGCCGTAATAAAATAAAATCCGGTCAAAGGGCGTGTCACTCATCGCGTCGAGATGACGCAGAAATCGGCGAACAAACACCGTCTTGCCACAGCCGGTAGGGCCGCAGATCAGCGACGTCCACGGATGTTTCCAGCGGATATCCATTTTTTCTGCCTTACCGACACACCGGCACACTGGCGTTCCCCTGCTACAGCTTGCCTATAAGCTTCTCCTCGGCGGCGGCGGCGGCGGCGGCGCGACGGACGCACGTCGCTACCAGCTCGTACGACGTGCGCGCGACCGGACGCGGTGGTCCAGCTAATATGGTACGCGGCGGGGGCCCACGATCGCTCCCGGTAAGCCTTATGAGCGAACGATCGGGGGGCGACCAGCTTTTATACGCGGCTCCCCCACGCAACCGCACATACTCACCTATGCCGCGCTCTCTCGCGCTTACACGTCTCGCGGGGTCCCTTTCACTCGGGCTACCCCCTCTACTATCGCTGCTACTCCTGCTGCTGCTGCTGCTGCTGCTGCTGCTGCTGCTGCTGCTGGTACCGCCGCTGAGGCTCTACGGCCCTGACGCTCGCATGGGTCGGGAGAGTAAAACATGTGAAGATTTTTTTTATTTTTTTATTTTTTTATTTTTTATTTAAAACCATTTTTTTTTTACGCGCAGGAAGTAGGTGATGGTAGTGGTGGTGGTGGTGAGGGTGAAAAACAACATGTAAAGGAACCTTTTTTTTTTTTTTATTCGAACACATGTATATATGTATATAAATTTTTTTTTCATTTTTCAAACTTAACCTAAAAACGTTTCAAAACTTAACGCTAACGCACGCATATGTATATATATATATATCAGAATATATTTTTTATTTTTACAACAAATAATATAGACTTAAAACTAGCAAACACATACAATTTTTTACAAATTTAGACACACACACCCACGCGTTCGCTCGATTTACAATCATACCTTAACCTACGATGACATGAATTATAAAATAAACGACAACAACAACAACAACAACGACTACGACAACGACCACGACGACGACGACGGCAACAGCCTTCAGGACTTGTACCCGAACGGCAGGGACAGAGTGTGCGTCACGTGACGCCGCTTACGACACACAACCCGGCAGGTTTTCGTCTCTTCGCGGGTTATCACATCGTGAAGGGCCATTCTCCGAATTGAACTAAAGTTTAGCCGGATGGACTCGCGATTGTCCTCCGGCAGATCGCTCTCGATCATTTCGCGGATCGAGGCGAAATTGATTCTCTGAGCGTTTTGATAATTCAGAGAAAGGCCCTTCACCTTGCACTCGGTTTTTATAACCTTCTCGGGGTCTGACTCGTTTACGACCTCGTAGCCGTAAAACTTTGGGCCTCCGGAGACAAACGACCTGATGTAGTCGGTTGTCTCCTTCAGCTCGCTGGTCATATCCCCGAGAAGGTTTCCGAGTGGTGGCACCCATTCACCTTCCGCGCCGGTGCTGACGAAAATCACCGAGTCGGTGTCGTAATACAACACCCTGCGCCCTGTTACGTCGGAAATGTCGGGGATTTTCATCCGTCGGCAGATCCACACGTTTTACACAGCTCAGTTGGGAGGTTTGTCGCTCTCCGGGCAAGGAAACCGAAGGTTTCCCTATCCTCGCACCTGGCGGACAAACACCGAGCTGCAACCCCGTTTTTGGGACTACTCTTTCGAGCAATATCCCGGGATAGGGGTATACGAGATTTCGGTCGACTTTGGATTGAGAATTCCGTGTATTAGGGGGTGAGAAAAATAAAGTAAAATTGTGACTTACCGTCTCTCGGCGATCCCACGTAGGTAGTTGGCTCTGGCACTTTAAATTAATTCGGGTGAGAAATAATGATTTAAAAAGGCCTCTTTGATGGAAAACACACGTAACGGGTTGTTGGTTTAATCGACAATAAAACGATAGGTACAATGAAATCTCGTGTTACAAAATTGTGACAAACGGTGGTCGAAATGGACCGGAAATTGCGTAAAATACAGCGGAATAATTCTAAAATCGTTTGAGAGGAAATCTGGGGGAAAATGAGAATCGACAAAGTGCCACGAAATAAAATATCTTAATAGAATCGACGGACCGCGGGTCCGCGATGAATATTGAGATAGAAAAAATGACTGAATTTCTGAAGTGGCTCTAATACCGAATGTAAGTGCCAAAGTGCCGAGTACAGGGTCGACAGTTCAATCCGGAATACGTGCGGGCGCCCGAAAACCGCCCCTTTTTATACTGCTCCGAGGCTCTTTGTCTCATCTCAGTCTCAAAAGAAATTAGTGGGGGTGTTCTCGCTAGTACATTGACTTCGGCGATCGCCATCTTTGGTGGCGTTATAATTTTTCTTGACCACACACACATCAAAGCTCAAAAGCTCCTGTGATTCGATCGCGAGGGTGATCCGCGACGTGTTAGCTTTTAATTCGTCCGTTCGAACGGTCCATTGGCTAACGCAACCTATGAGGACCTCCGACGCGTCGTTATGTCCGCGTGTCTCGCGATCTCCTCTCGCGAGAGGAGGTACGGCCTAATTCCCCCCCTTAAGTCTAAGACTCGTACGTGTACACACACACGCGTTCCCGAGGTCTTCTCCTCGGTGCCCCTCATCGATGGCGCATATGCAAAAAGGGGAGGGCGAGTACAGACTCCTCTAAGATTCGAGCTGTCCCTCGCGTAGTTATAATTATTCGTTTTTTCGGTGTTTAATTAACAATTAAAATAGTTTAGCGTCTCGGACTCGTATTCTTCCCTTCGCGCCGAATGCGTGCATGTGTCGTGAATCTCCCTAGGATCGTTTTCATAGGTTCTTAGTTCGAATGTTTACATTTAAAATGATTTGTTTAACCCCAGAGTGGTAAAATTGCTCTCATTATGTTCCCTGTTTCGTCTGTGTTTTGCTTGATATACTTTTATAGTCGTAGTTATCATAGTTGGTCACCTATCTCTTTGCTTCACTAGGTTTCTACGAGACATTTCTCTCGGGTTTTGTTTATTTCCGATAGGTTGCTTTCTACGTTACTCGGTCGTCCAATTTTAGTGTTCCTAACGCTCATATCCTGGGAGTAATGCGTGATTTCAGCTAGATTACTGTTTGTAACCCCGTAGGGTAGTTTTATCGGAATCGGTCTTCTGTTCGTTTGTTTCCTCGCGTTAATCTCTTTTCCGCGTTATTTTTATTTTCCGGGTCCATTACGCCATTTCCAAGATAATTATAGTTTAGTAAATAATAATCTGATTTTGAAGGGCTAAATTCCTGGATGCATCCTCTTTTATCTTTTGTCGATTGCATTTACCAGGGAGTAATTTCAATTGTAATTTTTGATGATATCGAACTTCAAAGATAGAAAATGCGTAGTTGGTTATACGGAACTTATTCGATCCGCGCCCAAGAGGAGAGCGGGCCCCCCTCCCGGGTTCCTTGTCGGAGAACTCAGAGGCGACTCTGCTCGTCGGCGCGTGCCCTCTTTTCGTTGTATAAACAGTCTGCGTGGCTTTTTTTCTCGGTGCTGAGCTTGGTACAGCATAGTCCAAAACTCGTAACCTCTGACCCCTGGTTATTATTAATTTTTACAGTTTCGTGATTGTTAGTTACTGCTAACTAATTCGGGTTGCGTTTGTGGATCCAGTTTCGATCATTCCCGTAATCCTTGAGTTATCCGCTGTGAATCTCATTACTTGTTACGTGATTTCATTTGTTTATCTGTAAAACTCTATTTTTGGTTATTTAATTCATAGTCTCGTTTCCTCTAATTCGGGAATCCTCCACTCCGGATCCCTTAGCAATCCGTGTTTCACAAGTGTCTATTTTATTATTTCGCGGTTCCAGTTCAGGTTACGAGTTTCGTCCAAATCTCTATTGCTATTCTTCCTCTGAGTCCCAAGATTATCTTTTTATCTATTCCTGAATTAATTTACTTAGCTGTCTTTTGGCGATTTTACACCATGTTCACTATTATTTGTTAATGATTTTGTCCCTCGGTTCCTTTGTGAGTTATCATTGCTCTTTTGTCTTATTGCTTGTGCTTCCCGTGGATTTACGATTACTACAAAGTCGATTTTATTTTGCGTGCGTATGTTTGTGTTTTCCCGGTCAGCTAGTTTTATTCGATCTTAGTCATTTTGGTTAATTAAGCTTAATTGTTATTAAACTTGTTAGTTCTATATTCCTACAGACCGCGGGTCATTCCTGTCGTTTTGAAGTCCATGAAAATTTTTGGTTTGCCGAACGGAGTTATCCATTCTTTCTTACGTTCGCTCATACTCAGGGTTGTCACTCATGAGAATGAGTCTCCAGTCCGTTTTGGTATGCGGTTGTTGACGTTGTCAAAGCCTAGAGCACGGGTTTGGTTTCTACATCTCTTTTCGTTGTTAGTTTGGATAATCTCCGAGGTGTGAATTGAGGGTTTGATTATCTCGCGGCAGAGAGCATAAAGACCGAGTGAGAAGAGAGAGAGAGAGTAGCATGTGGGCCCGACCGGCAGTATGAAACGCGCGGCGGGGGTGGCGAGCTAACGCGCGCGCCTCATCGGTTCTCCGAGCGAACCGAGGGTCACGCACGCTTCGACCACTCGAGGATCCAGATCGATAGTAGTGAGACAGCGACTTTATGATCCCTCGGGCGGCGGTCGATAATGACCGACCCAGGGTAAGCGCCAGCTTCGGAGGATCGACACTGCGTCGCTTAGGGCGCTGACCGATCTTCTCCTGCTGTGCCTTGAGTTGCTAGAGATTTTGGGTCCCGGCCGAGACTTGTAGGTCTCGGTTACCATAGGGGTCCCCTCCTACATCGGTTGGTAATGTCGCAGTCTCACATTCGATCATGTGTCCCCGGGTTTTTTCCCACTGGGTAACTCATTACCATGAGATACACCGTTTCGGTCGCATCCACAGCCCCTCCCCTGTTCTCTCCCTTCCGTTTGATCATTGTTCGGATTTGGTATTTATAGAATCGTCAAACCGGCGTTACGGCCAGGACGTAACAGCCCCAACCGTTCGAGGTAGCTGTATAATTTTAGGCGAGCCTGAGCTGTCGTGTAAGCCGCGATAACAACGCTCGTTTGCGCAGATGGAACGACAGCCTCGTCGATGCAAGACCAATGCGCGTACATTACGTCCTCGTTCACCTGCAATAAACGGTGGACCTCTTTGTCGTTGTCGCTGAGAAGCAGCAACAACTGCTCGCGGCTGTTGACGACCGTTGTCTGCGTCAGGTTCGATCTCTGTCCGAATTTTCCCCAGAAGGAATTCAGACAGAGTTTCGCCACTGCCCGCAGACCCGGATTTTTTGCAATTTTTGAGGCGTCCAACCGAATCCCCTCGGCACGCTCGTACTCCTCGATGTAGCGAGCTTTGGACGCCTCATCCACGCATTCTGCCGGCCAACCGCTAGCCTCCTGCTTGATGCGCAAAAACGTGTTGATGTACTCGACAAAGAGACCACCGCTGCGCGTTACCTGGTCGTACTGGGTCATCTCGTATGCCCAGATGATCGAGATCTTCTCGATGACGTACCCCATCTCAAGGGCCTTCTTCACCTCGTCCACGACCCATGTGCCTGTAAACACGCGGGCTGCCGTGTCGTCGTGAGGGCACTCGGTCTGCAATCTTTCCTCGGTGCAGGTACGACACAGAGGGAAGAGCAGCTTGCCGTGCATGCGGACAGGCAGCACAGGATGGAAGAGGTCTCGAGGCGCCAGCACTGTACACCGGATCATCCCGTTGACCGTTGTACCCAAAGCGTCGAACGAGCCGTTCAGCAGTCGATCGCACTCTGCATCCACGTATATCTTTGGATGACCCAGTGGGAAGCGGCCAACCTTAGATATATATGGATATAGCGAGCAAATATCGATGTAGCTGATTTTCTCGTTTGACGCTACATCATACACGGTGACAGTGTTGCCCGTACGACCACCGTAAAAGCCGTCGCGAGGGTTTAATGTCTCGGACTGCAGACGGGGATGGTTTTCCAGGTGCGCGTCTATTGCCGGATTTGAGCGACGCAACTCCGCGAACTCGCACTCCCACATCGTTTCCAGCTGATAGCCCGATGACCGTATTTTCGCGTCAGTTGCAAGGGTCCGCTCATAGCGGTCCTCGTACGTCTCGACAGTAGCACGAGATTTCAGCGTGCGATTGTCGGGGAAGCAGCGAGGACAGCCATGCCAGTAGCACCCGTGAAATTGAAACACGAAACGATCATCGCCAAGCTGCAGGAAGCCGTCAACGAGCGGTCCCTCAGGTAGCCGAAATTCACGGCCCCTCGTGGCGTGAATGATCTCGTGCCCCAAACAATGCTCGACCCAGAGAAGCCACGCGTTGGCGCTTCGCGAGTGCTGATCCGCGAGCCTATACCCGCCGTTCGGAATGAGCCCGATTGTTTCCGGTTTCAGGTAATTGCGTCGGAAAACTTTCGAGCAGGCCGATGCGATTGTCGCCGCCTCGGTAAATGGACAAACATTGCCTGCCTCAAGGAATATCCGTCTAAACTCCTTGCAGGCTCGCCGCAAGATGTCCACGTCAAGCGAGCAATATTTTTCAATTTCCGACTGGAAGTCGAAAACCTCACCGGTCTGCAGTTGCTGTGTGTACCAACTCGTAAATTCACCGTGGCCAGCCGGGCTCATTGTCTCGGGCGAGTAGAACTCCGCGGCCGGTAGCGCGCCCCGGTAGCTCTGGTTCTCCACTGTGTTGAACAGGTGGGAGAAATAACCTTTTCCCATTTTGTCCGCGAAACCAAAGGCTTGCGGAAGAGCACTCAGACGCATGTGAAAATAATTTAAACTGTCGATAAAGACAGTGCGCCCGATCCGCATAGAAATAATCGCGTTCCCCGTGAGGATTAGTTGCGGGAGCCCGAGATCTTCACATTTTTCGACCACGTATCGCAGAATGAATTGCGCGTCGAAGGCCTTTGCATTATGCGCAATGCACACAATCTTGCTGAAGGCCGTCGAACGACGCACGGCAAGATCCACCAACTCCTTGACGGGTGATGTTCGGAAAACGTGTTTCCGGACACCACACCAGGAGCACGAATCATCGACACCCACATCTTCTACGTTTTCGAGACACAGCTCACAAAGCTGTTGCGCAACACAGAGCGTCGGGACGTGCTCACGCCTGTCGTCGCCCGGTGCCGCGGTATACGGTTTGTCCTGCCGTGTCTCGAAGTCGTAAAAAATGAACAGTGTTCGAGGGCTCGTACCTGAGGTGGTCGGCCGCGGGGCTATGGGCTGCATGTAGCACAGCTCGTTGTAGCCGTGAACGCTGCGGCAAAGCTGGCAGAACGATTTTCCGCAATCGTGGGCTCGCACCGACGTGTCGAAAAGTCTGGAGCACTTTTGGCAAAACCGCACCGTTTCACACACGGTTTTGCGTTCAGTGCGCTGCCCCTGAAGCCGACTTTCGCGCGGCTTTCGATGGTTTTCAAAACACGCCTGGCTGAGAAAAAATCGGTGACAGTCCGCGCACTCCCACTTGTCGGTACCGTCAGCGTTGTCGGTCTTGTCTACAGAGGCGACAGGGCACGGCGGCGACACGTAGCAGCGCGGGCACTTGCTCGTACACTCATGCTGGTGCAACTGCCGATAAGACACGTTGCACGGGATGCAATAGTTCCGGCCACCGCCGGCTGCCAGGAGATTCGTGATCGGGCTAAAATGGTTTTCCGTCGGGAAATGCGCGATGTTTAAAACCGTGCGCGGTGGCGTGTTTTGAAAACGATTTGTGCCGTTGAAAATCGGCTCGGTACCGCTTCCCAGAGACGCCCAGTCGTACACCACCAGGGCGACACGCTCAGCCATAAAGTGGCGCTGGAGCAACTCTATTTCGGGTATACCGCACCCTGCCGCTGGAACGACGACGCTGGCTGCAGCGACAAGTCGGTTTGCCTCGTCCGTCTGAGTCTTCGATGCTTTATGACGTATCTTGTCATAAAATTTCTTAGCCTCAGCCGTGCGCTCGTTTTTGTTTCGAGCACTGGCAAGAGCCACGACGATCGAACGAGGCAAACACAAATTATCGCTGTTGCCTATCGTCAATACCGAGCGGTTTTTCTCCAGCTTCTCCGCCAGGCTGCCAGAGCCCACAACCATATCGACGTACGTTACGGTGAAAACCAGCGTATCGCACACCGATAGGATCCGAGCGCTCTGATTAACCGTGCAGAGCAACGACCACAATTGCGAAAAATCGAAACGACCGATTGGCCGCATCGAGAGACCCGCGCTACCCTCGGTCATACCCTCGCCCGTGAACGAGATGCCGATCATATCGGTTACCGGACGGCCCGCGACAAAGTGGGCGTGAAGATCGCGAATTGCATTTTGCACCCACGAGACTGGATTCACACCGGGAGGCGGCGGAACCAGTGCCACGTCCGTCTGCACGACCGTGGTCTTAAATCGCGGCGACACCCCAACTCGCGGTTCGCGTATAATTTTAAAGCGACGACCGATGGCCGAGACATCGGCGTCGTCGTCGCTGTTATCATCGCCGTCGTAGTCGTCGTCGTCGTCGTTGTTGCCGCTTACGCTCCTAAACCTAACGGCCGCGTTTCCGGGGCTTAAATTATGCGGCCTCGCGTAGCCGCCGCCAATTTGAAAATTTAACCTATCGCTCACCAACTGACGCACGGCTGCCTCGGTCTCGGTGATCCACGCGTCGTCTGGTGAGGCGGTGGTTAGCGTGGTGTTGGTGCTGGTGATGCTGGTGTCGGCTGCTGACCCTCCTGAAGCTGACGGAGAAGCGCATACAGATGCAGTCTCTCCGTCGGTAGTTGGGCCCTCTGTTGTTGTTGTTGTTGTTGTTGTTGTTGTTGTTGTTGTTGCTGCTGTTGATGATGATGATGATGATGCTGGCGATGACCCGCAACCCCGAGGCGAAGGTCGACCTACGGAACGACAATTTTTTCATTCCTCTGGCAATCCACGCAACGATTCGAGGACTCGCAGTGAGATCAAATCGTCGTCCTCGTCGTACGAGTCAGAATCCTCGCCGACTTGTCCGTAAGCGTCGTACCAAACGGGGCGATCGAGCACCGGGCCTGGTCGGAAGTGTGGTACGACGTTTATGGACCCGTCGACGGGTTCGAAAAAAGTCTCGTCCGACGATAGGTCGACTGGGTTTTCGAGGTTGCCTGGAGCAGCGGGTTCGACGGGATTTTCAACAGGTAAGTCGATTACCGCTTGATCATCCTCGTCGACGGTTCCACCCCTTTGCTGATGTTGCTGCTGCGGCTGCGGCGGCTGACAAACAGCGCCACCCTCGAGCCCGAGCCACGAACGAACACCTACGGTTTAACGGAACCGAGTGTTAAACCGGGGGTGTTCAACATTTTAAAAAATTTAAACATATTAAAAAAATTCGCTACTTACGTTCGTCGCGATTCTGCTGCTGCGGGAGCGCGTTGGCCCACCCCATATACAGGGTGACCTCGTCCGAGAGGTCCACTTCCTCATCACCGTCGTCGTTGTCGTTGGCGTCGCTGCCTCGTGGTGCCGCGATGTCGTCGTCGGCGTCCTCGTCGTCCTCGTCGTCCTCGTTGTCATCGTCTTCCTCGTCGTCGTCGTGCTCATCGTCGGCGTCGTCGTCGTCGTCGTCGGCCTCGATGTCTGCATTGGCGTCGTCGTCGTCGTCGTCGTTGACATCAACGCTGGCGACCACGACGTCGGGCACGACGGCGTCTTCGGCTGCCTCAGCCGCCACCAGCACCCACGGCGCGGCGAGGTCGTCGCCAGCGTCCGGCACCTCGCGCTCGTCCTCGGGTTCCGCGACCACGAGAACCCCCGGACCGGGAACACGCTGATCCTCTTCCCCGTCGACGAATATTGCGGTGGCCTCGGATCCGATGCCGGAATCGGCGGCATCCTCCGAAACGTCGCTCTCGCTGTCGTCGACGAGGTGCTCCCAAGCACCCAGGGGAAGTCGCTCCTGCTGCGGCTCATCGACATTTTCGATGAGCTCGAGCTCCAGCGGCTCATTGAAGAGCCTGGCCGCATCCTGCTGGAATGCGACATCGCCGTAGATGCGCGCGACGAGCTCTACAGGCTCTGGCTCCAGGGCCGCGGGTTCGTCGTCGTCCACGCGCATCGGCTCCGCCGCCGCCGCCTCCTCGTCACCGTTGTTGTCCGCGACGTCCTCTGGCTCGTCCGACGAGTCGTAGGCAGGGCTAAAAATCGCCTGCCTCGATGCGAACTCGGCGCTCATGAGCGATTGAGCCACCGGTAACCGGTCGAGTCTGCGCTCGCAAACAACTTCACACGCGATAACGATTGCGTAGGGCGTTGCTGCGAAAGCATTGTGCTCGTACGCTCGAGCAATTACTCGCAACGGCAGGCGGCGGAGCACCGATTTAATCGCCCGGCGCACATCGCTAAGGCACATCGCCCGTAGTGCCCTAGCCCACTGCAGCGTACACATACGTGCTATAACGGCACTCCTAATTTTGACCATGCTCACCGTTTTGAGCACAGCCTTTATCAGGGCACGCGCACGCTCACACTGCATTTTTATTTTTTTTTTGTAGCGCACAAACAAACACAAACAAAATCGGAGCACGGGGTTGCCTCGCTGCAACGTACGCACAAACACACACAGACACAAACACCGAACAAAGGATAACCACAACGACAAAAACTATCGTGGAGTCCGTGGAGCGTCGAAGTGTCACTGGTGACTTCTGAAGACAGAATAAACAGACTCTGTCTTTTCTAATTCTATATACTTTAAACCACACCCACTGCATACAGATTTTACTTCAAAACAGGGGTGGAAGGAGGCTGCAGTTGTCTTTGAGGCGTAAACATTGGTCAAAGCTGTAAGCCAATGCTTGCGAAGGATCCCCAAGATTCGTAGAAAACGGCAACGACGTCCGTGAAAGTATCGCGATGACCATGGCCTACCCCATCGTAAAAAAAAGTAAAAAAACGCCGAACCCCCGTAATCAGCGTGCAAACAATACCGCATCTCGCGGAGATCACCCTACAGACCGACACTGACCAGTGGACGGGGCAGCGATACTTTTTTTTTCATTGCATCCCGAGGGCCGACCGAAAAACATCTCAAACCCCCCGCGGGCCAGCCGGAAAACCCTTAGAGACCTACACGGTCACCATGACGTAATGCCATCAAACCGACCGCATACCTGATCTCGCGGAGATAACCCTACAGATCGACAGAGACCCTCGGACGGACCGTCGATACTTTTTTTTCATTACACCCCGTGGGCCAGCAGGAAAACCCTTGGACACCTGTACGGTAGACGCGGTGAACGGCGTTTGAACCGACACCTATCCGTCACCATTTTTATTACCCCGACCCACTCTATTTTATGTCAAACCCCCGCGGGCCAGACGGAAAACCCTTAGAGACCTATACGGTCGCCATGGCGTAACGCCCTCAAGTCGCCCGCGCCATTAACAGTCTGAGAATCCGCCGCTAACGAGATGCACCTGCACTCAAGCCATCCGCATACCTCATCTCGCGGCGATAACCATCGGACCGTCGATACTTTTTTTCATTGCACCCCGCGGGCCAACCGGAAAACCCTTAGAGACCTGTACGGTAACCGCGGTGAACGGCGTTTGAACCGACACCTATCCGTCACCATTTTTATTACCCCGACCCACACTATTTTATCTCAAACCCCCGAGGGCCAACCGGAAAACCCTTAGAGACCTATACAGTCACCGCAACGTAATGTCATCAAACTATCCGCGCCATCAACACTCTGAGAATCCCGAGCTAACGAGATACACCTGCACACTACAGCTAACAGGTCTCACCCCTCCGCTTCACCTTTCGAAAACACGTGTGACAACTCGAGGGGCCGCCGACTGGGTATAAAAACACACCACGATATCAGAAAGCGGCAGTCAGGCCCGTGACTTCAGTAAAAGCACTTTACCCTCGAGCTATTGTTCAAGATGAGCCGCCAGTCTATCGCATCTCAGGATCGTCACCACAGTGATCTACAGCCGTCAACCATGTACCGCGTGCTGACGGACCTTGAGAAAAAACGCGTCGAGGGACCCCTCATTCTGGGAACAACGTACACCCTCAATCAGTCGGAGACGAAAAGAGTCAGCGTAGGCCTGCAGCCGCGACCCGACGGTAGTATCCAGCCTATAGTGAAACTGCAGAACAATAACACCGCGGGCGGTATTGTTTTCAACGCTCCGGAGTGGAGCCTACTGCAGAGTTATTTCTCCAATATCTCGACGTATTTCGCCAATGGGCAAAAGATCGTCTGGGGATCGGGGTGGCGCGCACCGCCGCCGATACAGTTCGCAGATTTTGAGATCCTCTTCACATCGAGCTACGGCTCGAAATCAATCGTGTTTGATCGGCGTCGCCCAGAACAATCGGCCGATAACGACACGACCGAGAGTCAGCTGGAGCCCGAGGAACCGGCGAAGAAGAAGCGGAAAAACTACTCCCCCGCTGTTGTGATGCAGAAACCATCTTACGACGGGCTGCAGCAAGTATTGGTGTGCATCGACGAACGCTTCAGACGACTTCAAAGATATACCACACATGTACAAAAGTGCGCCGAAGTGCTCTGCGCCGAATTACTGCTACACATCCCGGTCGACGAGACACCCGAAAAAATAAATGAAGATCGCGTCAAAGAATTGATAAAAAATAATTTCAGTTCTTTGAAAAAGGCAGTAAAGCACCGGATGGATGCTGAGTTTGTCGAACTAACGTTCGGCATCGTATTCCTGGAGCTCACCGCATTGTGCATACTTTATCACAAACGAGCTACAAAAAACACTCGCGGCGAGAAATCCGGAAAAACCTTTAGGTTGAAAAAATTGTAAATATGAGTTCTGTGTCTGGTTATACGCAAAGCCCTGCGACTCGCTCTATATTATTTGATTCGTATATGTTAAAGACCGACGACGGTTGAAATCGTAATAATCATCATGACCGTATCGTATTGTATTTAGATGTAAACCTATAGTTTCTACTTTAAGTACTTTTGGCACTACGGCTTATTTCGTTATCCTTCGCGAATATGCAAAACCCGATGTATCTCAACCCTTGACCAATTTGTAATTGACATTTGAATAAAATAATATAGCTATACTTGTACGTGTGTGTGTTTCACCATGCGACTTACCTGCATCGAAAATCCTCTGAAGAAAAATATGCTCTTCATTTTATCCTTTACCATACATCGGAAAATTTACCAACACTCGGGAAGTCGTGTTACCGGTCGTAGGGTAAAATCTACCATACCGACTGTAGGAAGTACCCGCATCACCACCCACCAGCCACCCACATTTAACGCAGGGCTGCAGCGGGTGGCGGTGGCGGGCGAGCGGGTGACCGGTGGGTGGTAGCGGGTGGTGGTCCAGCGGGCCCACAGGGTGACCGGTGGGTGGTAGGGGGTGGTGGGCCAGCGGACCCACCGGGTGACCGGCGAGCGGCAGGGGTGGTAGGCCAGCGGGGCCCACAGAGCTCTTCCCCCACTCCACCCGACATTACAGGGAAAGGCCCGAGACGACCCCCACCACCTTCCACCACCTCACACCACCGAGCCGACGGCTCCAGACACCCCTGACATTATAGGGAGGGAATCACAGCTCAGGGAATCACCCCCACCACCCCCTGACATTATAGGGAGCCAATCACAGCTCAGGGAATCACCCCCACCACCCCCTGAAATTATAGGAAGACAGGGGTGGGGAGGAGTGGGAGTACAGCGGACCAATCACAGCTCGGGGAATCACCCTCCCCCATGGCTGGCACTGGCGCCAGACGGGAGGTAGAGTGGGGGTAAACCCTGTCTCCCTATACCTGTACCTTACTACTACCGTGTATTTGTTCGTTTATTTGTACGTGCATTTGCGATTGAATCTACAGCTGACCGTGTATTTTCTTAAAATTACACGGTCAAATAGATGAAGACATTACGCGCGTGTATTTGACCGTGTAATGTGGCGTGCATCAGGGCTGTTTTCGTCTCAGAATGGTCACCTGTAACTGTGGCTGATGTATCTCTCGATTTAATTTATTTATCATAAAACAATCGTAATCACCAAATTACAACTGCGTTCACGCCCTAACAGTTCGGTCCAACCGTATACCGACTATGATCCCCACCGGGTCGTTTTAGGACACGGGATCAACTAGTATTTCATCGAAACCAACCACCGACCAACTGAGATTTTGTTGAGAACACGGTTTGTCGGTGGTTGTTTTCTTCAAAATACTGGTTGTTTTCGTGTTCTAAACCGACCTGGTTGGATTTTTCGTGGTTGGTCGATCTGCTGGGGCGGTTTTATTAATTTCTTATATCTTTTTTTTTTTTAACGATAACCCTTCTTTACACTTTGTTATTAAATGATTTAACTATAATAAGAAAGTAGAACTTAATGACGATTTACGACTTTTCAAGAGACACGATAGCGTCTCGAGACAAGTCCATTTCCACTACCTTACCGACCGAGACGAGACGCTCTAAGACTCTTTTACTGGAGACACCGTGTTTTTAGGCACTCACGTTTAAAAAAAACGCACCAGGA
>CAXITY010000203.1:0-21527 GCA_964034905.1 Itoplectis maculator
CGCTGCACGCATGTAAACTCGGTCTCCGAGTGTCAAAAACCTTTATTTTGTGCAAATGCATTGTTTTGCATCGTTGAAACTCGTTTGGCACCGATGCCGCAAGCGAAAAAGCGTCAATCAGCCAAATCGAGAAATCGCATTTTGCGAGCGCTGCACGCATGTAAACTCGGTCTCCGAGTGTCAAAAACCTTTATTTTGTGCAAATGCATCGTTTTGCATCGTTGAAACTCGTTTGGCACCGATGCCGCAAGCGAAAAAGCGTCAATCAGCCAAATCGAGAAATCGCGTTTTGCGAGCGCTGCACGCATGTAAACTCGGTCTCCGAGTGTCAAAAACCTTTATTTTGTGCAAATGCATCGTTTTGCATCGTTGAAACTCGTTTGGCACCGATGCCGCAAGCGAAAAAGCGTCAATCAGCCAAATCGAGAAATCGCGTTTTGCGAGCGCTGCACGCATGTAAACTCGGTCTCCGAGTGTCAAAAACCTTTATTTTGTGCAAATGCATTGTTTTGCATCGTTGAAACTCGTTTGGCACCGATGCCGCAAGCGAAAAAGCGTCAATCAGCCAAATCGAGAAATCGCGTTTTGCGAGCGCTGCACGCATGTAAACTCGGTCTCCGAGTGTCAAAAACCTTTATTTTGTGCAAATGCATCGTTTTGCATCGTTGAAACTCGTTTGGCACCGATGCCGCAAGCGAAAAAGCGTCAATCAGCCAAATCGAGAAATCGCGTTTTGCTAGCGCTGCACGCATGTAAACTCGGTCTCCGAGTGTCAAAAACCTTTATTTTGTGCAAATGCATTGTTTTGCATCGTTGAAACTCGTTTGGCACCGATGCCGCAAGCGAAAAAGCGTCAATCAGCCAAATCGAGAAATCGCGTTTTGCGAGCGCTGCACGCATGTAAACTCGGTCTCCGAGTGTCAAAAACCTTTATTTTATGCAAATGCATCGTTTTGCATCGTTGAAACTCGTTTGGCACCGATGCCGCAAGCGAAAAAGCGTCAATCAGCCAAATCGAGAAATCGCGTTTTGCTAGCGCTGCACGCATGTAAACTCGGTCTCCGAGTGTCAAAAACCTTTATTTTGTGCAAATGCATTGTTTTGCATCGTTGAAACTCGTTTGGCACCGATGCCGCAAGCGAAAAAGCGTCAATCAGCCAAATCGAGAAATCGCGTTTTGCGAGCGCTGCACGCATGTAAACTCGGTCTCCGAGTGTCAAAAACCTTAATTTTGTGCAAATGCATTGTTTTGCATCGTTGAAACTCGTTTGGCACCGATGCCGCAAGCGAAAAAGCGTCAATCAGCCAAATCGAGAAATCGCGTTTTGCGAGCGCTGCACGCATGTAAACTCGGTCTCCGAGTGTCAAAAACCTTTATTTTGTGCAAATGCATCGTTTTGCATCGTTGAAACTCGTTTGGCACCGATGCCGCAAGCGAAAAAGCGTCAATCAGCCAAATCGAGAAATCGCGTTTTGCGAGCGCTGCACGCATGTAAACTCGGTCTCCGAGTGTCAAAAACCTTTATTTTGTGCAAATGCATTGTTTTGCATCGTTGAAACTCGTTTGGCACCGATGCCGCAAGCGAAAAAGCGTCAATCAGCCAAATCGAGAAATCGCGTTTTGCGAGCGCTGCACGCATGTAAACTCGGTCTCCGAGTGTCAAAAACCTTTATTTTGTGCAAATGCATCGTTGAAACTAGTTTGGCACTGTTACGTCCCGACGAACCCTCACCCCTAAAACTAGGCAACCCTCCGAGCACCGGTGTATGCCCCGAAAAAGGGCCCTGCAGTCGGTGGTCGCCGAGAGGGGATAGCTTAGCGTAAGAGTGGAGGTGGCAGTCCCTTCGTTAGGGGAGGCGAGGCCCACGAGACCTCGAGCCAATTAGGGAACAGAACTCTGCCCTCTCCATCCCTTGGAAGCTGGCTTCTCCGGCACCAAGACGAAGAAAATTCGAATTAAGGGAGACGGGAGTTTTTCCAACCAATGAAAATTAGGGAAAACTGCCCTCTCTCTGCGGCGCGTAAGACAGAAGCCGCTCTGTCTAGTATTTAAGCCAATGTTCAGTGTATTTTTAGTTAGTAAGAATTTTTCTGCTCAAATACAACCATCTCCTCTGGGAGTTATCGATACCACGAAAAGACTTGTAAGTTTTCAACGAAAACCCTGAACCAATGCATAAAGTTGCATTCGTTCAAAACTCAAACACCTAATTCTTCCTTTTCAAATACTTAGAACGAATGCGTCCAGCTGCATTCGTCCTAAAATCTAAGTCCCGAAATTCCTTCTACCTTTAGAGTGACTGCGTCCAGCTGCAGTCATTCACTTCCTTCAGACTAACGCTTTTTCTCGCAGACTGTCCAGTCCTAAACGCTTACCGAATGCATTCAGTTGCATTCGTCTAAGTTTAATAACAACTGGCGGTACGCGGTGGAGCGGAGTCACTTAGGTATAGTCCCGATTCCTTCCAAGATATTCAGTATATATATATATTTTAATACAATCAATTTTAAATGGGAAAGCAACGGCGAGGAGGTAGGAAGTATCAACTCCGGAAATTAGCAGCAAGACATTTAGGAATTCCCCATCCCATAAAAAATCAGGAGGTTCGTGGCTATTATACTGCCGAGCATTTGGCAGCAAATAACATTCTTCCCAAAACGGTATCGGAAATAATTGAAAATCCGGAACCAGAATATAACATTTTTGCAGTCGAGATTTCAGGGGAAAATTTAGAGAAAACCGACAAAGTTGTAGAGTCAAGCACGGAGGTAAATAAAAACAAAACTCCAGGAGTAAATTCATTGAAGTTAATTCCGATTGAGTACGACCACAGAATTTGCAAGTCCAAATACATTACAATCAAGGACCCCCGATTTAACTTCTATAATAAAATCGAGATTCGACTCCAGCGGAAAAAGGTAAATGATTCTCTGTAATCAAACGTTCACGCCCAGATCCCGGATTAATTAGCTTCGGCTAAGGTCCAAAAATTGGGCATCTCAATATTTTTGTGTTACCCCGGACGTAACATACCTTTTTGGTGACAGCGGTGGGATAGTTTGGAACGTTTGATTTATAATGCCAGTTGGCCACACCCCGCAAAAACCTACCAGTAGTCAAACCGGTGGTAAAAGTGAATCTGAAGATCCAGAACCTCATTCCTCTGTCCAATCTACTTCGAGAAATTCCGAAGAAATTCAAATTCCCGATCCGCCACAACAAACACTCGACATGCCGTTAGGAAATTCTCAGATCGTGTCGCTAAAAGACGCGGTCGAAGTAGTATTAAAATTCGACGGGAAAAATATTCCCGTATACCAATTTGTTGAAAGTTGCGAGGAAGCATTAGTTATGTTACCTCAAAATGCAGAGCAAAACTTGGTAAAATTGATTCGGACAAAAATCGTCGGGGAAGCAAAAAAATCAATTCAGGGTCATAAATTCGAGAGACTCAGCGCGTTGTCGACCTTTTTAAAACAATTATATTCTCCCGCGAAAACCGTGAACCAGATACGGCGCGAGCTTGGTAGTCTAATTCAAAACGAAAAAGAAGACGTAATAGAATACGTTAATCGCGTGCGAGAAATAGGAAATCATATAGTCGAAGCCTACAAAAGTCAAAACGCTGACGGTTTAATCACGGATGAAGAGACAAATTCAATAGAGAAAGAATGTGTCGAATGTTTTCTCGACGGTCTTAAAACCGAAATTCAGCTAAGAATGAGGATTTCCTACGACACTTTGACTGACGCTGCGACGGACGCCATTAAGATAGACAGAAAACAGACCGCGATTGCCGACTTGAGGAAAACGCAGCGCGTAGAAAAAACCGCTCCCCGCCGAGAGACAGTGAACACAGTCAGCAGTAAGGGCGCTGTGACGTGCCAGATCTGTCAGCGCCCGGGCCATACGGCCCTTGTGTGCTGGCATAGGCAGGCGGGCGCTGGGCCCTCGAGAGTAGGCAATAAACCGCCGACTCAAGAGGCCAGCGTACAACCGCCCAAGCTGCAACCCGCGACGACAGACGCACCGAAATCCTGTCGATACTGCAAAAAACTCGGACACACGATAGACGAGTGCAGGAAGCGGGAGTATAATAATAAACAGAGGGCACAGGGAAACTCCAGCGGTCTCCCGAAATCCGGGCCATCGCAGGAGACTCAGAGAAACATAGCCCAACAAAAGACGATGCTCATAAAGCAAAAACAAGACTCAGACGAGTCCGAATAGCTAACGTGAAATTACGACGACGCTACCGACCACCGACCATTCAAATAGAATCCGAGGATTTAGCCCCACAAATCGAGCTGTTAATTGACACTGGTTCCGAGCCCAATCTAGTGAAGAAGGCTTACGTTGCACCGGGAAGTATAATCGATAAACAGAATATTCTCGAACTGCATGGAATAACGGCGGACTCTGTAGAAACCTTAGGGTCTTTTACAGTGGACATCTTAGGAAGTCCCGTCGTTTTTCACATCGTGACAGACGATTTCCCGGTCAGGCAAGCTGGTATTTTGGGCAACGAATTTTTCGAAAGATACAAGGCTGCAATCGATTACAAGGGGCACTGTTTGAACTGGAAAGATAAAGAAATAAAATTCTCAAGTCCCGAAATAATAACAGTTCCAGCCCGATCCGTCTCGACATTTTACATCAGAGTAAGAAACGATGAAATCACGGAGGGGTATCTCCCAAAATACAATATCGGAGAAAACATTTATTTCGGAAGAGCGCTCGTCAGAAATTTACACGGTGTAGCCTATACCAAAATCTTCAATTCACGGGACGAAGAAATCTTCATCGAAGTCCCAACACTTGCTCTTCAAGAATTTGACGAGCTACCCAAATTAAACTCAAAATCATCGGACTCCGCGAAAATTGCGGATTCCACAAAATCCACAGAATCTCCAAAATCAAAATCTTCTAAATCTTCTAAATCTTCTAAATCTTCTAAATCTCCTAAATCTTCCAAATCAAGCACGCTCTGTTTAGCGATCGCGCAGAATGCCGATCACGACAACCGTGTCGAAAAATTAAAAAGTCTGCTCCGCCTTGAAAGCCTAAGCGCTGAAGAAAGAGAGAGCGTAGACGAACTACTCCAAGAGAGTGCAGATCATTTTCATATCCCGGGGGAACAATTAGGGTATACCTCTAAAGTTGACCACCCGATTCCAACGGTGGATAACAATCCCATTCACGTCCGACAGTATCGTTATCCACCCATTCATAAAGAAGAAATCACGCGGCAGGTAAAGGAGCTTTATGACGGAAAGATCATAAAAGACTCGCAATCGCCGTATAACAATCCCGTGTGGATTGTTCCAAAAAAACCAGACTCCAAAGGAAATAAACGATGGAGAATGGTTCTCGACTTTCGGGAACTGAACGATAAAACAATTGGTGATTCATATCCTCTGCCCAATATAACTGATATTCTCGATCAGTTAGGCGGAGCAAAATATTTTTCGGTATTCGATTTAGCATCGGGTTTCCACCAAATCCAGCTTAAACCTGACGATAGTCATAAAACAGCTTTTTCAACACCGTTCGGTCATTACGAATTCTCTCGGATGCCCTTCGGGTTGAAAAACGCTCCAGCAACTTTCCAAAGATTAATGGACAGTGTTTTAAGCGGATTGCAGGGCACAGAACTTTTCGTGTACCTGGACGATATAGTCATTTACGCGTCTTCACTCCAAGAGCATAAAATCAAGTATCGAAAATTAATAGCACGACTAGCCGACGCCAATCTAAAACTACAGCCTGACAAATGCGAGTTCCTGAGGAAAGAGGTTGTTTATCTCGGGCACTTGATATCGGAAGACGGTGTTAGACCCGACCCGAAAAAAATCGAGGCTGTTAGAGATTATCCGGTTCCAAGAAATATAAAGACAGTCAGGCAGTTTCTAGGGTTGACCGGGTACTACCGACGTTTTATTAAGGGCTATTCGAAAATCGCGAAACCCATAACGAATCTGCTCAAAAAGGACGCTGTATTTTTATGGGAAGAGAAGGAGCAGGCAGCATTCGAAGAGTTGATTGCAATTCTTTGCACAGAGCCGGTCTTAAAACATCCGGATTTCACAAAACCGTTTCTAATTACTACAGACGCATCGGGATATGCAATCGGAGGCATATTATCGCAGGGAGAAATCGGAAAAGATCTTCCGATCTCCTATGTGTCGCGAACACTAACTAACACTGAGAAAAACTACGAGGTTTATGAGAAAGAAGCTCTCGCCATAGTTTACGCCGTTAGACAATTTCATCCATACATCTACGGAAGAAAATTCACAATTATCACAGACCATAAACCGTTGATTTGGTTCAAAACCTCTAAGGATCCGACTACTCGAGTCACTAAGTGGAGGTTTAAATCAAAAGATCATGACTATGACATTATTTACAAGGCTGGCAAAATGAATGTAAACGCAGATGCTTTATCTCGGAACCCAGTAGAACAGAAAATTCATGTAGAAAAAAAATCAACAAACACATTTGTCACAACAGCAATCGTGCATGAGGAACCACATTCAAAAGAAATAGCACTCAGAAGAAGCGCACGAAAAAGAAAAGAACCAGATAGGTTACGGGACGAGTTGGATAGACAGAAAGAAGCAGCAGATGAAAAGAAAAAGAGTCAAAAGTCCAAAATCAAATCGAAGGTCTCTCAACAGAAAAATCAACATAAATTAGACGAAATACGAAATCAGTCGAGCGACGAAGACGACACAGATAACGACAGTGACAGTGACGAGACAAGTGAAAAAGAAAGCGAAATAACGGTAGAAAAAGAAACTGAAATAGCGGCAGAAAAGGAAAAGGAAATAACGGTGGAAATAGAAAAACACAGTATGGAAGGAAAAGCTCGAAATCTCTTGGATTCAAAGGATCAATTGTTCATGCGTAAAGATAACTTCGCTTATTTCGTTTACACTGATGGAGAACCATGTGACACGGGTTCACTACAACTCCAACAACGCGGTGAATTTTTGACATTTAAAAATCTAGTAGCGGGAGAAGCACAGGTAAAAGAACAGCAAAATCGAGTTCACATCGCGTTACCAATTCCACATTTCAAAGAAGGACTCTCGAACGTAATGTCAAACATAGAGAAGACGTTGCGAAGTCTGGCAGAGATTTTAAACAAAAGAAAATTAAAAACGATTAGCATTGCCAAAACTAACGAAATAGAGACGGTGGAATGGAAAATCATCAGGAATTATCTGTCCGAAATCACCAAAACAATAGACACCAAAATTATTATTTGTACGGGAATAATTCAATACGCCGAACCAAGTAGGCGTATCGAAATAATAAAAGAGATGCATTCATCTGCAATCGGTGGGCATAAAGGTGTAACAAAGACCTACAGTCGAATCAGGCAGCGTTATTATTGGGAGAATGTTAAATTAGATGTCCAGCAATTCATCCGCAGCTGTCTTGGTTGTCAACTGAAAAAGCTAGTTCGAGTAAAAAATAAAAATCCAATGATAATAACGGACACGCCGAGAACTGCTTTCGATAAGGTCGCGATGGATATCGTTGGGCCATTGGCCCGAACCAAAGACGAAAATGAGTACATACTCACCATCCAGGACCAATTGACAAAATACTCACTAGCTATTCCACTCCCAAACGCGACTGCAATCACAATAGGCAATGCCTTCGTGAAAAGATTTATTTGCATATTTGGAGCACCAAGATCAGTGTTAACTGACCAAGGTAGTAATTTCTTAAGTAAAGGTCTAAAAAGTCTAGCTAAGCAGTTCAAAATCACACAATTCAAAACCGCAGCCTTCCATCCACAATCCAACGGATCCATTGAAAGATCCCATCACGTCCTCGGAGAATATCTGAAACAGTTCGCTAATCAAGATCAGGAATGGGATAACTGGTTGGAACTCGCAACCTTCTCGTATAATACCAGCACCCATGAGGGTACCAAGCATACGCCTTTTGAATTAGTCTTTGGGAAATTAGCGAGACTTCCATCCAGTGATCCGCCGATCGAAAGAGAAGAATCAACATACGATGACTGTTTAATTCAACTCATTACTCGCTTGCACGAACTCCAGGGTTTGGCTCGGAAAAATCTGATCGATGCAAAAATAAAATCAAAGGGATTTTATGATCGAAAGATCAAACCCCAAACGTTAAAAATTGGCGACTTTGTATTTTTACAAAAAGGGCCAAAGCCCGGAAAGTTAGAGGATCACTACACGGGTCCTCATGAAGTCTTAGAGACCAATGAGAAGGGAAATATTAAAATTCAGATTAAAAACAAACCACGAGTCGTCAACATTAATAGATTGCGACTCTCTTATATCAAGCCGTAAAGACAGTAGTTAAAAGCAAATTTTATTTTGTTTGTTTTTCAGTAAAATAGAGCAGAGGACAATCCGAACTGGGAGCTAAAGAAAATTATATTTTTAGAAAGACATAAATATTATATTATATTGTTTTTTTTAAATTATATAAATATTTATAACGGCAAATAGCAATAATTTAAGATGCGTAAGGGTGCGTTGACCCTGATATTAATTTTATATAGCGTAATTCAGGCGGAGGCCATCATCGGTTATGACTGCGGTTCTTCAAACTTGAATATCACGACTCTCTCTCTGATCGACGTGGGTGACTGTGACCTTCCAAAGCCAGAGATCATCGCTGATCCTGTCTATATTCAATTATTGCAGTTAAATGAGTTCACCCACAACAAGGTCATACAATGCAAGGTGGAACTTCTCCGAATAATTTATCATTGCGGGATGAGCTCACACGTGTCGATCGTTGCTCACGGACAATTAGAGTACATAACAGATCTCTCGCGTGATGCTTGCCAACAAATGCACATTTCAGGCATTTACAGAATCGGAAACGCACTCATAACCGACGTACGAAAGAATCAAACTGCGACTCGTAGCATAACTTTAGCAGGCTCGATAAAAAGTGACGGTACGTGCCATGGGTCCCAGTACTCGGATCCGTACGGAAGCTGGGACGACGTGGTGGTACAGGGCTCAGTCAAAATCACATTGACTGAATACGAAGCAACAGTTAATCTAAATACAAACCGCATAAATTTAAGATCTGGTATGACGTGCCTTTTAACGGATCAAAGCTGCGTTGATTTTCAAGATGGTCAGACGTTTTGGGATTCACTACCGGCCGATAACTGCAAATTTAATCGATATGACGTTTTATACGAGGGACTAGCGAAACGAATCAAGGACACTGGCCATGTGTATCCCCAGACGGTCTATACACTGTCGACCAAAGATATAACCTTCGCGTTAACGAAGAAATCAGAACAATTATTATGTGGCTATACGTTAATTCGCACCGAACACCCGAAACTGCTCATTTTTGAAACAAGAAAAGGAGAAACTTTCGCTAAACCAAAACCGATCGCAGTCGAAAATCTAGATATATTCGCGTACGTTAATTCTAAATTTGTTTTTGTGGAAAAACACATCCGTAGTCAAATCACTCAACTGTATCTCGACGTTTTGACCCAACGATGCAATCTGGAGCAACAGGTGTTAAAAAACGCCCTCATCATCGCAACGCAGACGCCTGACGAATTTGCCTTCCATCTGATGAAAGGACCAGGATATATGGCAGTAGTCGCGGGTGAAGTCGTGCACGTAATCAAGTGTATTCCAGTTGAAGTCCGAGTCAGAAGAACTGAAAACTGCTATCATCAACTCCCAGTGACCAGGGGGAATCGCAGCCTCTTTCTATCGCCAAGGACACACATCATCATGGAGGCAGGAGTGGAGATCACGTGTGACGCGTTATTACCAACCCAATATTTGTTAGCTGATTCCTGGTACAAATTATTACCTGGACCAGTACAGAGTTTGCCGCCAACAATCATCAAGCCAATGACCAAACCTACGTGGACTTACACTAATCCTGCATCACTGGCAACCAGTGGCATCTACACGAAGGAGGATCTTGACAAACTTCGGGACCACATCATGTTTCCCGTCGAGAAGCCCGCGGTTCTAAACACGATCGCCCGAGGAATCTCTGGACAACCAATTCAGTCCCAGGGTCTGGCATTTTCAAATATGCTGGGGGCGGAAGGACTACAGAACCTCGCAGACTCCGTTTGGAACACCATATGGGGTCGCTTCGTCTTCTTTGGAACCGCGAGTGCTGGGATCATCGGCATTATTTTCCTCCTTCGGCTCATCAAACTAATCGTGGACACGATTATTCACGGTTATGCGCTGCATACCGTATATGGTTGGTCATTGGTGCTGATAGGCGCAATCTGGGACTCAGTCACGCATCTCTTACTCCACTTGAAGAGGAATATCAATGGACCACAGACTCGGGCAATCGACTCTACGGAATCAAACGACTTAGTGGAAATACGCGTGCCGACCACCCGAGACGAACCCTCACCGGATCAACCACCAGCAACTTCGGGCGCATTTTCATTGAGAGGCTAAGAAGACATCGGGACCAGCAGCCGTCAATACTCGAGATACTTTTGAAATTTTTAACTTTAGTTTATCCAAATTTTATACTTAGATTTAATCCAAGGTACATCGGTACCAAATTTTTTACTTTTGTTATAATACTCCAAACCAAATAATTACCAAAGTTTAATTAAGAAATTTCATTTAATTCAATATCAAATGTCGTTTTCTAATTTTATACCGACATTTGATTTAAGGCGGGAGGTGTTACGTCCCGACGAACCCTCACCCCTAAAACTAGGCAACCCTCCGAGCACCGGTGTATGCCCCGAAAAAGGGCCCTGCAGTCGGTGGTCGCCGAGAGGGGATAGCTTAGCGTAAGAGTGGAGGTGGCAGTCCCTTCGTTAGGGGAGGCGAGGCCCACGAGACCTCGAGCCAATTAGGGAACAGAACTCTGCCCTCTCCATCCCTTGGAAGCTGGCTTCTCCGGCACCAAGACGAAGAAAATTCGAATTAAGGGAGACGGGAGTTTTTCCAACCAATGAAAATTAGGGAAAACTGCCCTCTCTCTGCGGCGCGTAAGACAGAAGCCGCTCTGTCTAGTATTTAAGCCAATGTTCAGTGTATTTTTAGTTAGTAAGAATTTTTCTGCTCAAATACAACCATCTCCTCTGGGAGTTATCGATACCACGAAAAGACTTGTAAGTTTTCAACGAAAACCCTGAACCAATGCATAAAGTTGCATTCGTTCAAAACTCAAACACCTAATTCTTCCTTTTCAAATACTTAGAACGAATGCGTCCAGCTGCATTCGTCCTAAAATCTAAGTCCCGAAATTCCTTCTACCTTTAGAGTGACTGCGTCCAGCTGCAGTCATTCACTTCCTTCAGACTAACGCTTTTTCTCGCAGACTGTCCAGTCCTAAACGCTTACCGAATGCATTCAGTTGCATTCGTCTAAGTTTAATAACAACTGGCGGTACGCGGTGGAGCGGAGTCACTTACGTATAGTCCCGATTCCTTCCAAGATATTCAGTATATATATATATTTTAATACAATCAATTTTAAATGGGAAAGCAACGGCGAGGAGGTAGGAAGTATCAACACCGGAAATTAGCAGCAAGACATTTAGGAATTCCCCATCCCATAAAAAATCAGGAGGTTCGTGGCTATTATACTGCCGAGCATTTGGCAGCAAATAACATTCTTCCCAAAACGGTATCGGAAATAATTGAAAATCCGGAACCAGAATATAACATTTTTGCAGTCGAGATTTCAGGGGAAAATTTAGAGAAAACCGACAAAGTTGTAGAGTCAAGCACGGAGGTAAATAAAAACAAAACTACAGGAGTAAATTCATTGAAGTTAATTCCGATTGAGTACGACCACAGAATTTGCAAGTCCAAATACATTCCAATCAAGGACCCCCGATTTAACTTCTATAATAAAATCGAGATTCGACTCCAGCGGAAAAAGGTAAATGATTCTCTGTAATCAAACGTTCACGCCCAGATCCCGGATTAATTAGCTTCGGCTAAGGTCCAAAAATTGGGCATCTCAATATTTTTGTGTTACCCCGGACGTAACAGCACCGATGCCGCAAGCGAAAAAGCGTCAATCAGCCAAATCGAGAAATCGCGTTTTGCGAGCGCTGCACGCATGTAAACTCGGTCTCCGAGTGTCAAAAACCTTTATTTTATGCAAATGCATCGTTTTGCATCGTTGAAACTCGTTTGGCACCGATTCCGCAAGCGAAAAAGCGTCAATCAGCCAAATCGAGAAATCGCGTTTTGCTAGCGCTGCACGCATGTAAACTCGGTCTCCGAGTGTCAAAAACCTTTATTTTGTGCAAATGCATTGTTTTGCATCGTTGAAACTCGTTTGGCACCGATGCCGCAAGCGAAAAAGCGTCAATCAGCCAAATCGAGAAATCGCGTTTTGCGAGCGCTGCACGCATGTAAACTCGGTCTCCGAGTGTCAAAAACCTTTATTTTGTGCAAATGCATCGTTTTGCATCGTTGAAACTCGTTTGGCACCGATGCCGCAAGCGAAAAAGCGTCAATCAGCCAAATCGAGAAATCGCGTTTTGCGAGCGCTGCACGCATGTAAACTCGGTCTCCGAGTGTCAAAAACCTTTATTTTGTGCAAATGCATTGTTTTGCATCGTTGAAACTCGTTTGGAACCGATGCCGCAAGCGAAAAAGCGTCAATCAGCCAAATCGAGAAATCGCGTTTTGCGAGCGCTGCACGCATGTAAACTCGGTCTCCGAGTGTCAAAAACCTTTATTTTGTGCAAATGCATCGTTTTGCATCGTTGAAACTCGTTTGGCACCGATGCCGCAAGCGAAAAGGCGTCAATCAGCCAAATCGAGAAATCGCGTTTTGCTAGCGCTGCACGCATGTAAACTCGGTCTCCGAGTGTCAAAAACCTTTATTTTGTGCAAATGCATTGTTTTGCATCGTTGAAACTCGTTTGGCACCGATGCCGCAAGCGAAAAAGCGTCAATCAGCCAAATCGAGAAATCGCGTTTTGCGAGCGCTGCACGCATGTAAACTCGGTCTCCGAGTGTCAAAAACCTTTATTTTGTGCAAATGCATTGTTTTGCATCGTTGAAACTCGTTTGGCACCGATGCCGCAAGCGAAAAAGCGTCAATCAGCCAAATCGAGAAATCGCGTTTTGCGAGCGCTGCACGCATGTAAACTCGGTCTCCGAGTGTCAAAAACCTTTATTTTGTGCAAATGCATTGTTTTGCATCGTTGAAACTCGTTTGGCACCGATGCCGCAAGCGAAAAAGCGTCAATCAGCCAAATCGATAAATCGCGTTTTGCGAGCGCTGCACGCATGTAAACTCGGTCTCCGAGTGTCAAAAACCTTTATTTTGTGCAAATGCATCGTTTTGCATCGTTGAAACTCGTTTGGCACCGATGCCGCAAGCGAAAAAGCGTCAATCAGCCAAATCGAGAAATCGCGTTTTGCGAGCGCTGCACGCATGTAAACTCGGTCTCCGAGTGTCAAAAACCTTCATTTTGTGCAAATGCATCGTTTTGCATCGTTGAAACTCGTTTGGCACCGATGCCGCAAGCGAAAAAGCGTCAATCAGCCAAATCGAGAAATCGCGTTTTGCGAGTGCTGCACGCATGTAAACTCGGTCTCCGAGCGTCAAAAACCTTTATTTTATGCAAATGCATCGTTTTGCATCGTTGAAACTCGTTTGGCACCGATGCCGCAAGCGAAAAAGCGTCAATCAGCCAAATCGAGAAATCGCGTTTTGCTAGCGCTGCACGCATGTAAACTCGGTCTCCGAGTGTCAAAAACCTTTATTTTATGCAAATGCATCGTTTTGCATCGTTGAAACTCGTTTGGCACCGATGCCGCAAGCGAAAAAGCGTCAATCAGCCAAATCGAGAAATCGCGTTTTGCTAGCGCTGCACGCATGTAAACTCGGTCTCCGAGTGTCAAAAACCTTTATTTTGTGCAAATGCATTGTTTTGCATCGTTGAAACTCGTTTGGCACCGATGCCGCAAGCGAAAAAGCGTCAATCAGCCAAATCGAGAAATCGCGTTTTGCGAGCGCTGCACGCATGTAAACTCGGTCTCCGAGTGTCAAAAACCTTTATTTTGTGCAAATGCATTGTTTTGCATCGTTGAAACTCGTTTGGCACCGATGCCGCAAGCGAAAAAGCGTCAATCAGCCAAATCGAGAAATCGCGTTTTGCGAGCGCTGCACGCATGTAAACTCGGTCTCCGAGTGTCAAAAACCTTTATTTTGTGCAAATGCATCGTTTTGCATCGTTGAAACTCGTTTGGCACCGATGCCGCAAGCGAAAAAGCGTCAATCAGCCAAATCGAGAAATCGCGTTTTGCGAGCGCTGCACGCATGTAAACTCGGTCTCCGAGTGTCAAAAACCTTTATTTTGTGCAAATGCATCGTTTTGCATCGTTGAAACTCGTTTGGCACCGATGCCGCAAGCGAAAAAGCGTCAATCAGCCAAATCGAGAAATCGCGTTTTGCTAGCGCTGCACGCATGTAAACTCGGTCTCCGAGTGTCAAAAACCTTTATTTTGTGCAAATGCATTGTTTTGCATCGTTGAAACTCGTTTGGCACCGATGCCGCAAGCGAAAAAGCGTCAATCAGCCAAATCGAGAAATCGCGTTTTGCGAGCGCTGCACGCATGTAAACTCGGTCTCCGAGTGTCAAAAACCTTTATTTTGTGCAAATGCATTGTTTTGCATCGTTGAAACTCGTTTGGCACCGATGCCGCAAGCGAAAAAGCGTCAATCAGCCAAATCGAGAAATCGCGTTTTGCGAGCGCTGCACGCATGTAAACTCGGTCTCCGAGTGTCAGAAACCTTTATTTTGTGCAAATGCATTGTTTTGCATCGTTGAAACTCGTTTGGCACCGATGCCGCAAGCGAAAAAGCGTCAATCAGCCAAATCGAGAAATCGCGTTTTGCGAGCGCTGCACGCATGTAAACTCGGTCTCCGAGTGTCAAAAACCTTTATTTTGTGCAAATGCATCGTTTTGCATCGTTGAAACTCGTTTGGCACCGATGCCGCAAGCGAAAAAGCGTCAATCAGCCAAATCGAGAAATCGCGTTTTGCGAGCGCTGCACGCATGTAAACTCGGTCTCCGAGTGTCAAAAACCTTTATTTTATGCAAATGCATCGTTTTGCATCGTTGAAACTCGTTTGGCACCGATGCCGCAAGCGAAAAAGCGTCAATCAGCCAAATCGAGAAATCGCGTTTTGCGAGCGCTGCACGCATGTAAACTCGGTCTCCGAGTGTCAAAAACCTTTATTTTGTGCAAATGCATAGTTTTGCATCGTTGAAACTCGTTTGGCACCGATGCCGCAAGCGAAAAAGCGTCAATCAGCCAAATCGAGAAATCGCGTTTTGCGAGCGCTGCACGCATGTAAACTCGGTCTCCGAGTGTCAAAAACCTTCATTTTGTGCAAATGCATCGTTTTGCATCGTTGAAACTCGTTTGGCACCGATGCCGCAAGCGAAAAAGCGTCAATCAGCCAAATCGAGAAATCGCGTTTTGCGAGCGCTGCACGCATGTAAACTCGGTCTCCGAGTGTCAAAAACCTTTATTTTATGCAAATGCATCGTTTTGCATCGTTGAAACTCGTTTGGCACCGATGCCGCAAGCGAAAAAGCGTCAATCAGCCAAATCGAGAAATCGCGTTTTGCTAGCGCTGCACGCATGTAAACTCGGTCTCCGAGTGTCAAAAACCTTTATTTTATGCAAATGCATCGTTTTGCATCGTTGAAACTCGTTTGGCACCGATGCCGCAAGCGAAAAAGCGTCAATCAGCCAAATCGAGAAATCGCGTTTTGCTAGCGCTGCACGCATGTAAACTCGGTCTCCGAGTGTCAAAAAGCTTTATTTTGTGCAAATGCATTGTTTTGCATCGTTGAAACTCGTTTGGCACCGATGCCGCAAGCGAAAAAGCGTCAATCAGCCAAATCGAGAAATCGCGTTTTGCGAGCGCTGCACGCATGTAAACTCGGTCTCCGAGTGTCAAAAACCTTTATTTTGTGCAAATGCATTGTTTTGCATCGTTGAAACTCGTTTGGCACCGATGCCGCAAGCGAAAAAGCGTCAATCAGCCAAATCGAGAAATCGCGTTTTGCGAGCGCTGCACGCATGTAAACTCGGTCTCCGAGTGTCAAAAACCTTTATTTTGTGCAAATGCATCGTTTTGCATCGTTGAAACTCGTTTGGCACCGATGCCGCAAGCGAAAAAGCGTCAATCAGCCAAATCGAGAAATCGCGTTTTGCTAGCGCTGCACGCATGTAAACTCGGTCTCCGAGTGTCAAAAACCTTTATTTTGTGCAAATGCATTGTTTTGCATCGTTGAAACTCGTTTGGCACCGATGCCGCAAGCGAAAAAGCGACAATCAGCCAAATCGAGAAATCGCGTTTTGCGAGCGCTGCACGCATGTAAACTCGGTCTCCGAGTGTCAAAAACCTTTATTTTGTGCAAATGCATTGTTTTGCATCGTTGAAACTCGTTTGGCACCGATGCCGCAAGCGAAAAAGCGTCAATCAGCCAAATCGAGAAATCGCGTTTTGCGAGCGCTGCACGCATGCAAACTCGGTCTCCGAGTGTCAAAAACCTTTATTTTGTGCAAATGCATTGTTTTGCATCGTTGAAACTCGTTTGGCACCGATGCTGCAAGCGAAAAAGCGTCAATCAGCCAAATCGAGAAATCGCGTTTTGCGAGCGCTGCACGCATGTAAACTCGGTCTCCGAGTGTCAAAAACCTTTATTTTGTGCAAATGCATCGTTTTGCATCGTTGAAACTCGTTTGGCACCGATGCCGCAAGCGAAAAAGCGTCAATCAGCCAAATCGAGAAATCGCGTTTTGCGAGCGCTGCACGCATGTAAACTCGGTCTCCGAGTGTCAAAAACCTTTATTTTATGCAAATGCATCGTTTTGCATCGTTGA
Organism: Itoplectis maculator; assembly: GCA_964034905.1. Classification (NCBI taxonomy): domain Eukaryota; kingdom Metazoa; phylum Arthropoda; class Insecta; order Hymenoptera; family Ichneumonidae; genus Itoplectis; species Itoplectis maculator. Next base: position 16,904 of record CAXITY010000203.1, read on the forward strand.
AACTCGTTTGGCACCGATGCCGCAAGCGAAAAAGCGTCAATCAGCCAAATCGAGAAATCGCGTTTTGCTAGCGCTGCACGCATGTAAACTCGGTCTCCGAGTGTCAAAAACCTTTATTTTGTGCAAATGCATTGTTTTGCATCGTTGAAACTCGTTTGGCACCGATGCCGCAAGCGAAAAAGCGTCAATCAGCCAAATCGAGAAATCGCGTTTTGCTAGCGCTGCACGCATGTAAACTCGGTCTCCGAGTGTCAAAAACCTTTATTTTGTGCAAATGCATTGTTTTGCATCGTTGAAACTCGTTTGGCACCGATGCCGCAAGCGAAAAAGCGTCAATCAGCCAAATCGAGGAATCGCGTTTTGCGAGCGCTGCACGCATGTAAACTCGGTCTCCGAGTGTCAAAAACCTTTATTTTAGGCAAATGCATCGTTTTGCATCGTTGAAACTCGTTTGGCACCGATGCCGCAAGCGAAAAAGCGTCAATCAGCCAAATCGGGAAATCGCGTTTTGCTAGCGCTGCACGCATGTAAACTCGGTCTCCGAGTGTCAAAAACCTTTATTTTGTGCAAATGCATTGTTTTGCATCGTTGAAACTCGTTTGGCACCGATGCCGCAAGCGAAAAAGCGTCAATCAGCCAAATCGAGAAATCGCGTTTTGCGAGCGCTGCACGCATGTAAACTCGGTCTCCGAGTGTCAAAAACCTTCATTTTGTGCAAATGCATCGTTTTGCATCGTTGAAACTCGTTTGGCACCGATGCCGCAAGCGAAAAAGCGTCAATCAGCCAAATCGAGAAATCGCGTTTTGCGAGCGCTGCACGCATGTAAACTCGGTCTCCGAGTGTCAAAAACCTTTATTTTATGCAAATGCATCGTTTTGCATCGTTGAAACTCGTTTGGCACCGATGCCGCAAGCGAAAAAGCGTCAATCAGCCAAATCGAGAAATCGCGTTTTGCTAGCGCTGCACGCATGTAAACTCGGTCTCCGAGTGTCAAAAACCTTTATTTTATGCAAATGCATCGTTTTGCATCGTTGAAACTCGTTTGGCACCGATGCCGCAAGCGAAAAAGCGTCAATCAGCCAAATCGAGAAATCGCGTTTTGCTAGCGCTGCACGCATGTAAACTCGGTCTCCGAGTGTCAAAAAGCTTTATTTTGTGCAAATGCATTGTTTTGCATCGTTGAAACTCGTTTGGCACCGATGCCGCAAGCGAAAAAGCGTCAATCAGCCAAATCGAGAAATCGCGTTTTGCGAGCGCTGCACGCATGTAAACTCGGTCTCCGAGTGTCAAAAACCTTTATTTTGTGCAAATGCATTGTTTTGCATCGTTGAAACTCGTTTGGCACCGATGCCGCAAGCGAAAAAGCGTCAATCAGCCAAATCGAGAAATCGCGTTTTGCGAGCGCTGCACGCATGTAAACTCGGTCTCCGAGTGTCAAAAACCTTTATTTTGTGCAAATGCATCGTTTTGCATCGTTGAAACTCGTTTGGCACCGATGCCGCAAGCGAAAAAGCGTCAATCAGCCAAATCGAGAAATCGCGTTTTGCGAGCGCTGCACGCATGTAAACTCGGTCTCCGAGTGTCAAAAACCTTTATTTTCTGCAAATGCATCGTTTTGCATCGTTGAAACTCGTTTGGCACCGATGCCGCAAGCGAAAAAGCGTCAATCAGCCAAATCGAGAAATCGCGTTTTGCGAGCGCTGCACGCATGTAAACTCGGTCTCCGAGTGTCAAAAACCTTTATTTTGTGCAAATGCATTGTTTTGCATCGTTGAAACTCGTTTGGCACCGATGCCGCAAGCGAAAAAGCGTCAATCAGCCAAATCGAGAAATCGCGTTTTGCGAGCGCTGCACGCATGTAAACTCGGTCTCCGAGTGTCAAAAACCTTTATTTTATGCAAATGCATCGTTTTGCATCGTTGAAACTCGTTTGGCACCGATGCCGCAAGCGAAAAAGCGTCAATCAGCCAAATCGAGAAATCGCGTTTTGCGAGCGCTGCACGCATGTAAACTCGGTCTCCGAGTGTCAAAAACCTTTATTTTATGCAAATGCATCGTTTTGCATCGTTGAAACTCGTTTGGCACCGATGCCGCAAGCGAAAAAGCGTCAATCAGCCAAATCGAGAAATCGCGTTTTGCTAGCGCTGCACGCATGTAAACTCGGTCTCCGAGTGTCAAAAACCTTTATTTTGTGCAAATGCATTGTTTTGCATCGTTGAAACTCGTTTGGCACCGATGCCGCAAGCGAAAAAGCGTCAATCAGCCAAATCGAGAAATTGCGTTTTGCGAGCGCTGCACGCATGTAAACTCGGTCTCCGAGTGTCAAAAACCTTTATTTTGTGCAAATGCATTGTTTTGCATCGTTGAAACTCGTTTGGCACCGATGCCGCAAGCGAAAAAGCGTCAATCAGCCAAATCGAGAAATCGCGTTTTGCGAGCGCTGCACGCATGTAAACTCGGTCTCCGAGTGTCAAAAACCTTTATTTTGTGCAAATGCATCGTTTTGCATCGTTGAAACTCGTTTGGCACCGATGCCGCAAGCGAAAAAGCGTCAATCAGCCAAATCGAGAAATCGCGTTTTGCGAGCGCTGCACGCATGTAAACTCGGTCTCCGAGTGTCAAAAACCTTTATTTTGTGCAAATGCATCGTTTTGCATCGTTGAAACTCGTTTGGCACCGATGCCGCAAGCGAAAAAGCGTCAATCAGCCAAATCGAGAAATCGCGTTTTGCGAGCGCTGCACGCATGTAAACTCGGTCTCCGAGTGTCAAAAACCTTTATTTTGTGCAAATGCATTGTTTTGCATCGTTGAAACTCGTTTGGCACCGATGCCGCAAGCGAAAAAGCGTCAATCAGCCAAATCGAGAAATCGCGTTTTGCGAGCGCTGCACGCATGTAAACTCGGTCTCCGAGTGTCAAAAACCTTTATTTTGTGCAAATGCATCGTTTTGCATCGTTGAAACTCGTTTGGCACCGATGCCGCAAGCGAAAAAGCGTCAATCAGCCAAATCGAGAAATCGCGTTTTGCTAGCGCTGCACGCATGTAAACTCGGTCTCCGAGTGTCAAAAACCTTTATTTTGTGCAAATGCATTGTTTTGCATCGTTGAAACTCGTTTGGCACCGATGCCGCAAGCGAAAAAGCGTCAATCAGCCAAATCGAGATATCGCGTTTTGCGAGCGCTGCACGCATGTAAACTCGGTCTCCGAGTGTCAAAAACCTTTATTTTGTGCAAATGCATTGTTTTGCATCGTTGAAACTCGTTTGGCACCGATGCCGCAAGCGAAAAAGCGTCAATCAGCCAAATCGAGAAATCGCGTTTTGCGAGCGCTGCACGCATGTAAACTCGGTCTCCGAGTGTCAAAAACCTTTATTTTATGCAAATGCATCGTTTTGCATCGTTGAAACTCGTTTGGCACCGATGCCGCAAGCGAAAAAGCGTCAATCAGCCAAATCGAGAAATCGCGTTTTGCTAGCGCTGCACGCATGTAAACTCGGTCTCCGAGTGTCAAAAACCTTTATTTTGTGCAAATGCATTGTTTTGCATCGTTGAAACTCGTTTGGCACCGATGCCGCAAGCGAAAAAGCGTCAATCAGCCAAATCGAGAAATCGCGTTTTGCTAGCGCTGCACGCATGTAAACTCGGTCTCCGAGTGTCAAAAACCTTTATTTTATGCAAATGCATCGTTTTGAATCGTTGAAACTCGTTTGGCACCGATGCCGCAAGCGAAAAAGCGTCAATCAGCCAAATCGAGAAATCGCGTTTTGCTAGCGCTGCACGCATGTAAACTCGGTCTCCGAGTGTCAAAAACCTTTATTTTGTGCAAATGCATTGTTTTGCATCGTTGAAACTCGTTTGGCACCGATGCCGCAAGTGAAAAAGAGTCATTCAGCCAAATCGAGAAATCGCGTTTTGCGAGCGCTGCACGCATGTAAACTCGGTCTCCGAGTGTCAAAAACCTTTATTTTGTGCCAATGCATTGTTTTGCATCGTTGAAACTCGTTTGGCACCGATGCCGCAAGCGAAAAAGCGTCAATCAGCCAAATCGAGAAATCGCGTTTTGCGAGCGCTGCACGCATGTAAACTCGGTCTCCGAGTGTCAAAAACCTATATTTTGTGCAAATGCATCGTTTTGCATCGTTGAAACTCGTTTGGCACCGATGCCGCAAGCGAAAAAGCGTCAATCAGCCAAATCGAGAAATCGCGTTTTGCGAGCGCTGCACGCATGTAAACTCGGTCTCCGAGTGTCAAAAACCTTTATTTTATGCAAATGCATCGTTTTGCATCGTTGAAACTCGTTTGGCACCGATGCCGCAAGCGAAAAAGGGTCAATCAGCCAAATCGAGAAATCGCGTTTTGCTAGCGCTGCACGCATGTAAACTCGGTCTCCGAGTGTCAAAAACCTTTATTTTATGCAAATGCATCGTTTTGCATCGTTGAAACTCGTTTGGCACCGATGCCGCAAGCGAAAAAGCGTCAATCAGCCAAATGGAGAAATCGCGTTTTGCTAGCGCTGCACGCATGTAAACTCGGTCTCCGAGTGTCAAAAACCTTTATTTTGTGCAAATGCATTGTTTTGCATCGTTGAAACTCGTTTGGCACCGATGCCGCAAGCGAAAAAGCG
>CAXITY010000204.1:0-28861 GCA_964034905.1 Itoplectis maculator
CTAGCCAACCAGAAAAAGTCAACGTTTTTTCATTACACGATACCAAAGTATAGCCAATTCATAACTATTCACATCAACCACTAAGAACTATGAGAAAAAATTAATTTATGCGCAAATTTTGTATTGCAAACGGTTGAAGGAATGGATAAAACTGCATTCGACTGTTTCACTGTGAGTAGCGTCCAGTAATAAAAACAAAAAAAATGCTAGTTTAAGTGCAATAATCGATTGTCATAAAACTTGCGAAATTATATTAACAAGTTCGTCGATTTCTATTTAACGTTCCAGCTAACCTCTTATCTAGGATTGTGCATAAGCCTTCTTCGAGTGGAATCATAAAAAAAACTATACACACCTTTATTTTTTTGTATTTTCCGACCAGCCTGATGTGTTTCCAATCCACGGTAAAGACGATCAACACATTTAAATTAAAGAATCCAGTGTACTCTGAAAAAGAAAATTGAGTTTCGTTACGAAAGTCGAATGAACATTTATTCACCAATCTTCATTCCCAATCCCTCAGTCGTTAGCCACGTAATCGAAAAAACGTCTGTTTGTTAATAAAGGTATCTTTTACACATTCTTTTCAACATCGAGCAAACAAATTATTGATCAAGCGTACAAGTAGCTGATATGTTTTAGGATGTTGAACTTGCACAGTTTTGTATAAGCCGATTATAACATTTTTCAAAAATCATATTTTTGCATATTATTCAGAAAAAAAAAAATCATTGAACGAATATTAATATGTTGATAGATCTTTTTTATAAACACCTTTAAACAAGAATTGTACTTAAAAAAAAAAAACAATCACAAAGACGACATAACAAATCTCGTCTCTGATAGCTGATTTTAGCGACTCATTACCCTGGCAATCCCGACGACCACAAAAACGACCTAAAAAGTGCAAAAAGCGACCGAAGAAACGACCGGTCGTTAAATGCAAAAAAGTAATCGTTTAAAAGAGGGAAAAAAGGTAAACGACCGAGAAAACGGCCATTGAAATTATTTTTGGTTGGTCGTTTTCCTCTTCTTGCCTGTTTTCAACGGTTTTTTTCTTTTCATTTAACGACCGGTCGTTTCTTTGGTCGTTCGGCCGGTCGCTGGATCTGTCAGGGTAGTAAAGAACAGAGGACGTGAAAATGACCCGAATAATTGTTTTAATAAATCATTACTCACCGATCGAAAAATCGTCCTCTCGGCGCTCACTCGTAGCAAACTGCCAGCTAACTTCGCCAAATCTTTCTTCTGCGCCTCCTAGAAAAATTAAAAACTGAAAAAATTGTAGAGGGAAAAAGACCCGTCCACTTTTGCGGAACTAACGGCCAGTAAAATTGTAAATAAAGCTCTGTCATTCTTTTCTTCGATTAATTCAATAATATAAATAAAACTCAAGAATAATTTTTTTTAAACTATACCCATTGCCTTCTCGCGAACCACAAAAAGTTAACTTGGGTTTCGTCCAATACCAGAGGGATGTCACCTTCGGATTCGGGGATCGATGCGACGATCGAACGAGAGAGTTAGGGGGGGGGGGGGGGGGGGGGGTCGGCGAGCGCTAGTCAAGGGAAGAGCGCGACTAGCTACGGGAAGATGTTAAAGAATGTGAGAGTCCGTCACTCGGGACAAGAGAGCGAGGGCGGCAAGTGGCGAGGGCCAAACGTTATAGGTTATAAGTAACTGGGAGGAACTCGTCCGCACATGAATACCGAGACGACATCCAGCGTCTCCACTTCGCCCCCCCCCCCACCCCCCATAAACAATTATGCAGACTCTACAGAACAAATGTCGCCCCTGATAGCTAATACAAGTGACTCACTGGTAGAATAATCGAGAATTCTAAACGCTGACATTCATTATTGTTTCAGTAAAAATGTTACTTACCGATTTAAGAATCGCCGTCTTCTCCTACGTCGCATGCAAAGTCGATTCTCGTGCCTCGTCGATATTTCCTCCCACGTCTCCTGCGAAGTCGACTTTCGTACCGCGTTGATTTTCCCTTCTGTTTCCTAAAAAAGTTTTGTACGGCTCGATAAGAACATTGTCCTTGTTGATGACCGAATTAATTTATAAAGTATCGATTATTCGACATGCACGTATTTTTTTGCGGTTATGTTCGTTCGCGCGCACGTGTTGTTTTGCGTGCACGTTTTTCGTCGAAGATGACGCAAACCAAAAACAATCAGCACGATGTATTTGTGAAATACATCTCTCCCATCGTATTTCAATATTAAAATCATCGTATAATTATGTTAATACTTACCGTTGTTCATCACTGACTCGTTGCACCGGCGACGTGTGTCGACACAATATGGCGGCGCACCGGCACTGCGGAATTTTGGCGCGATGAGAACAGCGGACGTGAACGGCTATTGGCTACCGCGCTCCCGGCGCGCGCATGCGCTGCGCGCAGCGCGCCAAGTTCGAATCTTCAGATGAGTCGTATATCAATTAATCTTCGAGTTTTTCTTGTTGACCAGTAACAGTCTGCATTGCTAAAAATAAATCAATCACATTTTTCTCCGTTAACCATACTCGCTCTAAATCATCTTAATTTTAATTTTTATTAAATTAATTTTAAAGTTGGTGTGCTTAAAGTCTGACGCCAACAATAAATTGTGTTTTAATATATTCATATACATGTGTTTATTTTTATAAATGTATTTTCAAATCTATATGTTAAAAAAAAAATTCGACTGTTTAAATTTCGAATGTGTTTATTACAAAATCCCTGCATATAAACGTCAACTCCACCACCAGATTACCAGATAATCTCTATAGTGCAAAAAAATGAATTCACTGTATGAGATTCACCCTATAGAAATTATCTGGTATACACAACAAAATTATAGACAATAAAATCGTAAAAAAAATAATCGGCTGAGATCTGGGCGCCCAGTTGATTGTGGCGAGAAATATATATATCTTTAATAAATCGAGCGACGATCGTCGCTCGTATACCGCAGTAAATATTGTTTCTCTCCCCGAACGGCGGGAAACTGTCGAGCGTTTTGCATCTCGGAATTGAAAGCATTACGCTCTGCAGTGCATAGATAATGTCCGTACGAAAATTATCTATGCACCGAAAATATACAAAATAAAATATAATTTATCGACACGGGGGTCGATACGCCGTCCAACACGCGGGAAATTCTCACTCGTCGACCGGGTCTCTGCCGTGAATTTCCTGGAATTCGCGGGTCCGCCGCCGGGATTCCGGGCGATCGGCTCGCGGCTGTTTGTCTTGCGTTCGCGCCGATCGTCCCGTCGATCGTCTCGTCCGTCGCGACCCTCGCGTCGACGAATCATGACGCGACCGCGATCTCTGTCTCGATCTCGGCCTCGGCTACGATCGTTTCTCGCGTCGTTCGCGTCACCGCTACGATCGCCGCGCGATTCGCAGATTATGCTCTGCAAGGCTCTCCAGATCTCCGCTCAACGCGTTGTGCTGACTTATGGCGGTCGTCGCGGCGGCCGTCGAACTCGCGACCATAACATCGCCGTCCTCCTCGCCGTAATAAAAATGCAGGAGCTTCTTCTCGAACTTGACGGAGCTCTGCGATTCGTTCGCAGCTTTCTGCTTCTTTAGGAGCAGCTGGAGATGTCGCGGCTGATCGAAGAACGCGACGTCTACTTGGCTCGTCGCCGATTGGCACTGGAGCGAGAGCGATATTCACGTCGAATTTGTCCTCGGTCGGTGGTTTCCAACGGTTGTTTCCCGTCGACCTTGTCCTCGCTGTTCGGCCGATTCAGGCTCGCAATGATCTGCGGAAAAAAAGCGTAAGTTTCGACGCTTTCGTGTTGTTTCTGTTGTTCTTCGAGACTTTTTCCCTGTCCGTTGACTTCTTAGCCACTGGCGTATCCGCCAATCGCATGCCGACGTCGTCGTTCCTCGTCGCCATTTCGACGTCGTTGTTTCCGTTGTTCTTTGCATCGTCGCAGAGTCGGCTGCCGCATCGCTGCGTCGCGTCGCTACTCCTCAACACGGTTGTCACTTCCGTGCCGGCGTCGCTGTTGTTGTTGTTGTTCGCGTTGCTGCTGTTGTTGCTGTTGTTGTTGTTTTCCTCCTGGAGGGCTTTTCGTCGCTTGGCGTCCTCCTCGAGGACCCGGCGGCTTCGTGTCTCGTTCTCGGGCCTTCTCGCCTCTTTGCAGCGCTGTATCCTGAGCTCGCGGGTGTCCGGTGCGTCGGGTATCGAGGGCGCCGAGTCGATAGAGTCGACGCTCGAGCGACAGGCGGCGCCGCCCCAGGGGAGGCTGTCATCGCTGCATTCGCTGCTCTCGCTGCAGCCCCACGTTCTCGCCGCGAGAGCAGTCTCCACTTTCGGCAGCAGGGCCGTTTGCATGCCGCGAAATTCCCCGAGATGCAGATCCTCGTCGCTGGAATTGCTGCTCGACCAGCCGCGCAACTCGCTGCGCGCGCGACGCCGCGAGTCCTCGAGGATCGAGGCGGTTTGCGCGCTCTTGGCGCTGCCGCTGCTCATCGGCGAGTCGCCAAGCCAACAGCGTAACTCGCTCCGCGAACGTCGCCACGTCTCCGTCGGGCTGTCCGGCAACGGGACCGGACCGCGCGGACATATCGTCAGGATCTCCAGAAAGTTGAGGCAACGCTGCGCTCGGATGGGCGTCTGGCGCACCAGCTCCGCGGCAATCGCACGCACCCACGACCAGCAAATCGGTTCTGTGTCAGCCTGAAACGATACAAATGAACAAACGCGAGAGATTATGTTATTCTTTTCCACTGGCCGAACGAAAAATAACACACGCAACATTGAATATACGGACAAAGTATGTAGGATTTTGCGAATTGTACAATTAAACTAATCGATCCTCTGTAATCCGGGCTGGATCCGTGGACACCGACCCGCAGCCGCCTCGAAAAAAGCAAAAGAAAGGTGGACACACTGCTGCTGCTACGGCTGCTCCTATTACAGGTGGACGAGTCGGCCGTTCGTTCAACTTTGACATTTTCGTCGCGGCGGCCGTCGAACTCGCGACCATAACATCGTCGTCCTCCTCGCCGTAATAAAAATGCAGGAGCTTCTTCTCGAAGTTGACGAAGCTCTGCGATTCGTTCGCAGCTTTCTGCTTCTTTAGGAGCAGCTGCAGATGTCGCGGCTGATCGAAGAACGCGACGTCTACTTGACTCGTCGCCGATTGGCACTGGAGCGAGAGCGATATCCACGTCGAATTTGTCCTCGGTCGGTGGTTTCCAACGTTTGTTTCCCGTCGACCTTGTCCTCGCTGTTCGGCCGATTCAGGCTCGCAATGATCTGCGGAAAAAAAAAGCGTAAGTTTCTGACAAATTATTTAAAAAAAAAAAAAAACAGATCATTTTTCTCGTGTGTCGTTATAGCTTACAGGTGACAGCAGAAAAATATATATAATATAATATATATATATATAATATATTTATAGATAACTGTCGCAGCAAAAAAGCGAGACAAATGCGTAGAAGGAATTTTGTCTCGCTTAACAGATTTCTGCTAGAAAAGCTATCCGCAGGCTCCGTCAGCTTATGGGTGCCAGCAGAAATCTGTTAAGCGAGCCAAAATTCTATTCACAATTTTGGCTCGCTTAACATTTTTCTGTCACAAGTAAGCTGACGCAGCATCTGGATAGCTGTCCCAGCAGAAAACTGTGAAGTGAGACACATGCGTAGAAGGAATTTTGTCTCGCTTAACAGATTTCTGCTAGAAAAGCTATCCGCAGGCTCCGTCAGCTTATGGGTGCCAGCAGAAATCTGTTAAGCGAGCCAAAATTCTATTCACAATTTTGGCTCGCTTAACATTTTTCTGTCACAAGTAAGCTGACGCAGCATCTGGATAGCTGTCCCAGCAGAAAACTGTGAAGTGAGACACATGCGTAGAAGGAATTTTGTCTCGCTTAACAGATTTCTGCTAGAAAAGCTATCCGCAGGCTCCGTCAGCTTATGGGTACCAGCAGAAATCTGTTAAGCGAGCCAAAATTCTATTCACAAATTTGGCTCGCTTAATATTTTTCTACTGTCACAAGTAAGCTGACGGAGCATCTGGATAGCAAAAAACTGTAAAGCGAGACAAAATTCGTTCCACAAATTTTTCTCGCTTAACGTTTTTCTGCTGTTACCGATAAGCTGACAGAGCCTGTGGTTAACTGTTACAGCTTGTCGGTGGCTACCGAAAAATGTAAAGCGAGAACCATTGGTCGAAAGAAATGTTTACACTCTACAGGAGAACGACTTTGCACAGAGCACTTTCTACAGTAACACAGCTGTCGTGTCAAAGAGCGCTCTGTGCACGTTTTTTTCCGGGAGCTTAGAAAATGTTTACGAAAAATGTTTCTCGCTTTGGATTTTACTGCTGCCACCGAAAAGCTGCAACAACCGCCGACCGGCTCTATCAACTTGTTGGTGTCAGCAAAAAAAACTTCGGTTAGAAACATTTTTATATTTTTAATAATATTTCTAACATTTACCTTTTGATGCGGTTCGAAACATTCTGGATCTTCTCATGTGTGTGTTGCTGTTGAAGAATCACCTCCGTAGTTTTTGTCGACACTTACGCACGCACTTATCAAAATGAAAACATAAACAACTCGTCCCGACGTGTACGGCGGCCATAACAGCTGTTGCTCGGACGTGCACGCAGCCGCGGACGTACACCCAGCCGCGGCGCGGACTACGCTGGCGCCCTCTCTCTAACCGCAAGCCCGCAGTCGGTAACGCGGACGTGCAAATGAAACTGAAATGTTTAGAATTTGTTTTTTCCGCCGTTTATGCATCGATTTATATGAAACAAAGGCTAAAATGTTTGTTTTTTATTCACGCACGACACAGCGTCACGGTCTGTCAATCGGACAACTCGGGTTCGAGTCCCCGATATAATTCTTTTTGCCGATCGTGCATTGCTCGCATAGGGTTGCGAGCGATGCAAGGTCGGGTTAGTGTTGGAAAAATATGATTTTTTATTTTTTCGAAATAAGGGATTGTATCTTCTCACCAGCGACGGTGAGGAAAAAAATCTGAGAAAAAAAAAGTTGACATACGAGGACTCGAACCAGAGCCGCCCGGCTGAGAGGCCGTGACGTTGCCGGCACGACCACCGAGCGCTTCTCAGGTTAGATGCCTCGAACCCGTACTTATCTCTGTAAGAAACCAACATTTAAAGCTTTGTTTTATTTAAATCGATGCTTGAATTCCAGAAATGTATTTTGATTTTCATGTATTATTTTAGTAATTATTGATTTAATGATGATGTATTGTAGAATTAAATCACCGGATTACCAAATTTAATTGACGTGTATTAAATTTAAGATGCGAATACATTTATTTCGTTTTCCTATACCCACTCGTACGAATTTCATACACTGTTGTATAGGAAAAACGCCAACATTTTCCGAAAAGTAATACATCCATGTTGATAATATTGCAGTAACTTTGCTACATAGTTTTCAATGTTGGTAACTTAAATTTTGAAAACTTTGATCTTACATTTAATGCGAAAATGTGTATTAATTTTCAAATCTTGCACTTAAAATCCAGAAATGTATTTTGATTTTCATGTACTATTTTAGTAATTATTGATTTAATAATAATGTGTAGTAGTATTCAATCTCTGGATTACTAAATTTAATTGACGTGTATTAAATTTAAGAGCGAACACATTGATTTCGTTTTCCTATACCCAGTTTTCAAATTTCATACTCTGTTGTATAGGAAAAACGCCAACATTTTCTGAAATGTAATACATCCATGTTGATAATATTGCAGATACCTTGCTGGATATTTTTCAATGTTGGTAACTGAAATTTAGCTAACTTTGATCTTACTTTTAATGCGAAAATGTGTATTAATTTTCAAATTTGGCACTTGAATTCCAAAAATGTATGTGATTTTCATGTACAATTTTAGTAATCATTGATTTAATAATCATGTGTTATAGTATTAAATCATCAAATTACCAAATTTAATTGCTGAGTATTAAATTTACGATACAAACACATTAATTTCGTTTTCCTATACCGAGTTGTACAAAATTCACACAAGATTGTATAGGAAAAACGCAAACATTTTTTACAGTGTAAGTAATGTTTCGCCAGTAGACGTTTGTGCGTCGAAAGCGCGTGGTGTAGAATCCACGAACACCGTACCTTCAAAGTACGTGTGTGCGGAAAGCACTGCTTTTCCGAACCTAGATGTAAGTGTAGACACTAGCCAAACTAGTATAAGTAATGTTTCGCCAATAGACGTTTGTGCGTCGAAAGCGCGTGGTGTAGAATCCACGAACACCGTACCTTCAAAGTACGTGTGTGCGGAAAGCACTGCTTTTCCGAACCTAGATGTAAGTGTAGACACTAGCTAAACTAGTATAAGTAATGTTTCGCCAGTAGACGTTTGTGCGTCGAAAGCGCGTGGTGTAGAATCCACGAACACCGTACCGTCTGCGTACGAGCGAATAAACAACTCAAGTTTACCAAATGTAGATTTGTACCGAATTGTATATGACAGACCAAGTATTGTCTTACATGAGAAGGATATACAGGTTGAACGTGTTGTACCTGAAAAGCTAGCTATTACGAATAATGGCAAACGTACCGACGGAGATTCGGCCTGTTTGCAAATTAATCGAATCTTGCAAGAACAGGATGATGTTGAACATCATGAGTTGGTAATCGAGAAGGAATCTCTCGACAAGGGCCGTCTGAAGGAGGTCAAGGTTGAGGGTCGACGCATTGTTGACATCAGCTATTTTCTGGATGAACTGCATAAGGCATTTGACAATCATCATCCTGCATTGCAATGCCCTTTCAGCGATCTGAAGTTGATACAAACTCTTGACCGTGGCATGCGTACTAAATTAACATTTAAATGTCAAATGTGTAATTACTCATTTGATACTTGGACGGATCCAGACGCCGAGGAGTGTATCAGCATAAACGAAAGTGCCGTATGTAGTACTATAACTGCTGGGTCAGGATATAATACGTTAGAGGAAACTCTAGCTGCCGTAGCTGTGCCGTCGATGACAGCTAAAACATATCGCAAATATCGCGATAAACTATATACCGATTTCCATGAAATGGCGGAAGCAGAAAGCCAGCGAGCTGCATCTTTAGAAAAGAAACTAGCCATTGAAAAGGGCCATACCATCAACGGTGTTCCGTATATCACTGTTGTTGCCGACGGTTGTTGGGCCAAGCGGTCTTACACAGGTGGTAAATACGATTCACTGTCTGGTGCCGCCATGATATTTGGCGCCGAGAGTAAATTAGCTCTGTACGTTGGTGTCCGCAATAAGTATTGCGCAATTCACGCACGAGCCGAGTCGCTGAACAAAGAGCCACCGCCACATGTTTGCTATAAAAACTGGGGTCGAGACGGAAGCTCTACGGCAATGGAAACGGACATCATTGTGCAAGGTTTCAAAACCAGTATCGAATCGCATGGATTGATTTATCGAACACTCATTGCCGACGGTGACAGTAGTGTATATCAAGCTATTCGCGATCTCAATCCCTACGGCGATTATGGCGTGACCGTAGAGAAAGTCGAGTGCAACAACCACTTGTTTCGAAATTTGTGCCGGAAATTAAGGATTGCCTCAAAAATGAAGCTGTCCAGTCTCACGGCAAAAGGACCACTGAGCGTGACTGATCTCCGGCAATGCGTCCATTCCAGCGGATTAAAGATTCGCAAGTTAGTAGAACAGGCCAGAGATGTGCTGTAACGTGGTGGAATTTTACCACCGTTACAATTGCTGTCGCGGCGCATTTAAGGCGCATTCACACCGTCCGCCGTCGAACCTCCCCTTGGCCAATAGTTTTTAGTTAGCAATTAAGGTAGTTTTTAAGCGTTATTAATCGTTATTTAATTAATTATTCGCTGTCCGATTCCCGATTTTTGTCCCGTTTTTGTGAATATTTATTTTGTGATGCCTCTCACTGGCTCATCGAGACTTGTGGCTGTCAGATTTTGACGTTGGAGATTTGGAGATGGTGGAGAATTTTTTATGACGTTTCGCCACCTCGCATCGTCGCGAATTAAGGGTAGCGTCGGGTCACCGGGACGGCTACTCGGACCCCGTGGATGGAGGGACCACGGGGCCTTCAGTCAGACCTCTCCGGTCGTGGGAGTGAACGCTCGCGGCCGGGTAACCTTCATGGCGGGCCCGTTCACCCTGTCGTGGAAGGCTTCAGAGGGCGAGGGGCGGTGGACAGTCAAGCATTAGATGTCGCCGTCGCCTCGTCCAACCTAGGACACAGACCCGGCCACGTTAGATGGTTGGGCTGTGGTCTGGTCACCGGTTGACACTTCAACGCCGCGGAGCAGCCCCGAGACCGACCTTCGATCTGTTGTCAGCTCTGCCAAAGGCCAACCTCGGCATCTGTCCGAGCAGCGGCGCCTCCACCAGCCAGGACGCCCACGGGGCCTCGCGACGACCGGCAACAGGCGAAGGACTCACCGTCGACGTGGGTTGAGGCGCGGCCACGATTTAAGCTGTCCGATTTTGAGCGTTTCCCGCACTCTCAACGATCTTTGAGAATTTCCCAGAAGTGTCCCAGTTATTGGACACTCTGGCGACGCTGTCGGGAACGCGAGTCAGCATTATTGAAGATTCAGAGGGAGGCGACAAGATGCGAGGGGAAGCGGCGCGAGGTGAGACGATCGGCGGACATCATCGGCACGCGCCGGTAAAGTTCGGCATTTGACCCCGGAGAGGGGATCAGTCAATCAGTTCGGCTCGAGGACGAGGACCTCGAGTCACTCTTCGCGGGAGCAGCTGTCGACGCCGGACGTGTGACAATTTTGGGTATGGGACATCATTGACCCCGGTCGGCCACCAACTTCCCAGAGATGGACGAATTTGGAGATCGTTTTGAGCCAGTGCCAGTGAGGGCAGTAAGTCCCGCTTGTCGGGTTTTGTTTCCCCTATTGTTTGTCCGGAATCGGTGGAAAATTATTTGCGGTCGCTTATCGACGTTTTTGTTAAATTATTTTGTCTTGAAATTTAGTCTCGCTGTCGCTTCGCGACGAATTTTCTGTAATTTAATTCGGTCGAGTAATTCGGCAATTTACGCGAGAAAATTATTGTGCTGTCGCTGTGCGACGTTTTTGTAGATTTTGTCGTGTGAAATCCTCGCAATTTATTCCGCTGCCGATCAGCGTTTCTTTTTTTGTTAATTATTTTCTTGTAAGTTAGTCGTTAATGGCCTTGGGAGAGGAGCTGCTCTCGTGGGGGGTCCACTAGGTTAGTCAATTATTATTATCATTGTGTTTGAGTCTGACTTATTATTGGAGGAATTATCCGGAGAATTTTGAGCTGTCGTGCCGGTGGAACGATTTTCCAAGGGAAACGCCCGGCGTTTTAGTATCACCATCATAAGCCAAATCTCGCGTGATAATCAGTCAGAAATTAGTTAGTTTAGTTATGGTATTTTTGAGTGAAATTTAAGTTCCGAATTATTGGAGATATTACGATCTTGCGCCACGTCCTAACGACGAGAATTTTCGGCTGTCGAAGAGCCGCGTATGATTTCCGAATTTATTTTGTTATTTTTTTTAATGTAATTTCGCCTATTGTAATTTCCTGCGATATTAATGATTTTTGAGGGAGTAACGATCGGTTCGGTCCAACAGCCGTTCCGATCACCGAAACTTTGTCAATTTAAATTCCTTGCATTTCATATTATTAAATAAATTGTTACTCTTCCCATTTTATTTAATTTGTGTCTCAGCTGTCGTGATTTCGGCCCCGCCCCTCTACCGTTAATGAACTGAGCTAGTGGGTTTAAGCCGCCTCGGCTGTTTCGCCGTCATTAGTTTATCGAGCTAGTGGCCGAGTCGCATCGGTGTAATTTTTGTTAGGGTCATCTTTTGGTGACTGGCGCCCAGTTAGGACGGCGGACAGCGCGACGGCGAAGGTATCGGGGGAATAGGAAAATCCCGGTTACAAATGGCGCCCAACGTGGGGCCCACGCGTTATTGTTGAGAAATTAATTATTTGAATTTTTGGAGAAATTAATTAGCAGCCTTTTTGAGACGTTATTTTTGGAACATTTTTGAGAATTTATTCGAGACATTTTTGAGAATTTATTTGAGACATTTTTGAGAATTTATTTGAGACATTTTTGAGAATTTAATTGAGACATTTTAGAGAAATTTGGTGAGATATTTTGGAGAAATTTCGTGAGATATTTTGGAGAAATTAGTCGAGAATTAGTGGAGAAATTAGTGGAAAGATTTTGAAAAATTTATTATCGGTTGGTAGGGCGTTGGCTGTCGGATATTATAGAATTCATAAGAGCGGTTAATATAACGAGATCTGAGTGATCGTCGTACAGTCTTGACAGAGTATGGGCTTTGTTTACGTCGCGCAGCGGTCACCGGCGCGGGCACGGTCAGTGTGGTGTGATTTTGTTTTGCTGTCGGCTGTCCGAGAACAACGAGTGCGAAGTATCGCGCGACGGCGAACCAGTTCGGCCGAAGACGCTGCCGAAACAGTCGGGTAAAGTCGTTCGAGTGGTGACAAAAATTTTATTTAAAATCTGGAATATCAGTGGGTGTTCGTGGTTGCTGTCGAGTGTCAGTCGTTTCGACTTAGGTTTCAGTGCGTCGGTTATCAGACGTTATTATTTTTTTTTTCCCTTTTCCCTCTGGACTCGTGAAGCGTTCGCGACGGGTTATTGTTGTCGTGCTACCGGTCGCGAGTTTCGCGACGCTGCGACGAGCGCACGGCGCAGAGAATTACCGCCTATGGTCCGTGAATTTCGTATTTCGGCTGTCGTGTGCGGCCGAGTAAAATCAGCGAAAATAAGAGCAGCAAATTCATGGCAACCGCGATCAGGCACGTGCCGACGCCTTTGTTTACTTTCTCCGGGACGACAATAACGCGCAGCCGAATCTCGCTCAAGTACGCGCGAGTTCACGCGTTAGATCGCGATCAGCTGCTGTCGGGAAATTGAGAACGCTCGCTGTCGGAGAGAGGCATGACGCTGACTCTGCAGCGACTATTTTTTTTTACGTTTTCTCGATGCGTGACGCGACGCATCGTCGGATCGAGCCTCGCGAATAAAATTAAGTGTCGAGTCAATGCGGGATAACAGCGAACCGCGACATTACCGACCGAACCGCTCAGCTGTCGATCGCTCTCGCGTTTTTTCCGCCCCGCTGACGGGCAACGCCGCGATTGTGTTGCGTACCACCCGAAAATTCAGCCACCGAGCTGTCGTGAGTGCGCGAGACGCCGATCGAGATCGTTAGACGAGGAAAACGCGGCTACGCGAGGCGCGACCAACCAGCCTCCACCGCGTCCACTGGAAAGGCCAGACGAACGCTGTCGATCAGCTACCGAAGCACCACTGACTTTTATTTACCTCTCTAACCCGTTAATTTTTTTTTGTCATTTTTCTTATTCCCATCGATTACGAATTTTACTGCTTTAACTTTCTTTTTGGGTTATTATTTTTATTTCCACCTCCGTCAGTCTCTAAATTTTGATTCTTGGCTTTTCTTCATTATTATTTTTTTTTCCTCCTTCGACCTTCATTATTACTCCCCTCGTTTTAATTTGATTAAGCCGACCCTTCGATTCAATTTTATTTTCTTCCTGCTGTCGTTGCGTGGAATCCGTGACTCCACCCACGACTATTATCAATCGTCTTATTCTATTGACCCGATTATTTTTTTTACGATTCGACGACGAACCTGAACGAACGAAATTACCAGTACTGTCGATTAATTACCGCGCCGCCTTACGTAATTATGTTTTCCACCTGTCATCCCACTACCGACCCGCCGGTCACCTTTTATCGCCGTACAACCAGGACACCCGAAAAAGAGACTCGCTCAGTTAGGCTTGGTGAGAGTGGACCCCTAACGAAAAAAGTTTCCTTCCAGTCAGCCGTCAAATGCAGTACAGAAATTGGTGAGTTTTGAATTATTATTTTTTTGAATTTCGAGAAATTGTGTTATCATTGCCGTTTTCCGGGGAACCTTTGGGGGACTCAGGCTGCGGGGCAGCCAGGCCTCGTCGTCCTCTCCGGGGGGGAGGTATTTTGTAACGTGGTGGAATTTTACCACCGTTACAATTGCTGTCGCGGCGCATTTAAGGCGCATTCACACCGTCCGCCGTCGAACCTCCCCTTGGCCAATAGTTTTTAGTTAGCAATTAAGGTAGTTTTTAAGCGTTATTAATCGTTATTTAATTAATTATTCGCTGTCCGATTCCCGATTTTTGTCCCGTTTTTGTGAATATTTATTTTGTGATGCCTCTCACTGGCTCATCGAGACTTGTGGCTGTCAGATTTTGACGTTGGAGATTTGGAGATGGTGGAGAATTTTTTATGACGTTTCGCCACCTCGCATCGTCGCGAATTAAGGGTAGCGTCGGGTCACCGGGACGGCTACTCGGACCCCGTGGATGGAGGGACCACGGGGCCTTCAGTCAGACCTCTCCGGTCGTGGGAGTGAACGCTCGCGGCCGGGTAACCTTCATGGCGGGCCCGTTCACCCCGTCGTGGAAGGCTTCAGAGGGCGAGGGGCGGTGGACAGTCAAGCATTAGATGTCGCCGTCGCCTCGTCCAACCTAGGACACAGACCCGGCCACGTTAGATGGTTGGGCTGTGGTCTGGTCACCGGTTGACACTTCAACGCCGCGGAGCAGCCCCGAGACCGACCTTCGATCTGTTGTCAGCTCTGCCAAAGGCCAACCTCGGCATCTGTCCGAGCAGCGGCGCCTCCACCAGCCAGGACGCCCACGGGGCCTCGCGACGACCGACAACAGGCGAAGGACTCACCGTCGACGTGGGTTGAGGCGCGGCCACGATTTAAGCTGTCCGATTTTGAGCGTTTCCCGCACTCTCAACGATCTTTGAGAATTTCCCAGAAGTGTCCCAGTTATTGGACACTCTGGCGACGCTGTCGGGAACGCGAGTCAGCATTATTGAAGATTCAGAGGGAGGCGACAAGATGCGAGGGGAAGCGGCGCGAGGTGAGACGATCGGCGGACATCATCGGCACGCGCCGGTAAAGTTCGGCATTTGACCCCGGAGAGGGGATCAGTCAATCAGTTCGGCTCGAGGACGAGGACCTCGAGTCACTCTTCGCGGGAGCAGCTGTCGACGCCGGACGTGTGACAATTTTGGGTATGGGACATCATTGACCCCGGTCGGCCACCAACTTCCCAGAGATGGACGAATTTGGAGATCGTTTTGAGCCAGTGCCAGTGAGGGCAGTAAGTCCCGCTTGTCGGGTTTTGTTTCCCCTATTGTTTGTCCGGAATCGGTGGAAAATTATTTGCGGTCGCTTATCGACGTTTTTGTTAAATTATTTTGTCTTGAAATTTAGTCTCGCTGTCGCTTCGCGACGAATTTTCTGTAATTTAATTCGGTCGAGTAATTCGGCAATTTACGCGAGAAAATTATTGTGCTGTCGCTGTGCGACGTTTTTGTAGATTTTGTCGTGTGAAATCCTCGCAATTTATTCCGCTGCCGATCAGCGTTTCTTTTTTTGTTAATTATTTTCTTGTAAGTTAGTCGTTAATGGCCTTGGGAGAGGAGCTGCTCTCGTGGGGGGTCCACTAGGTTAGTCAATTATTATTATCATTGTGTTTGAGTCTGACTTATTATTGGAGGAATTATCCGGAGAATTTTGAGCTGTCGTGCCGGTGGAACGATTTTCCAAGGGAAACGCCCGGCGTTTTAGTATCACCATCATAAGCCAAATCTCGCGTGATAATCAGTCAGAAATTAGTTAGTTTAGTTATGGTATTTTTGAGTGAAATTTAAGTTCCGAATTATTGGAGATATTACGATCTTGCGCCACGTCCTACCGACGAGAATTTTCGGCTGTCGAAGAGCCGCGTATGATTTCCGAATTTATTTTGTTAATTTTTTTAATGTAATTTCGCCTATTGTAATTTCCTGCGATATTAATGATTTTTGAGGGAGTAACGATCGGTTCGGTCCAACAGCCGTTCCGATCACCGAAACTTTGTCAATTTAAATTCCTTGCATTTCATATTATTAAATAAATTGTTACTCTTCCCATTTTATTTAATTTGTGTCTCAGCTGTCGTGATTTCGGCCCCGCCCCTCTACCGTTAATGAACTGAGCTAGTGGGTTTAAGCCGCCTCGGCTGTTTCGCCGTCATTAGTTTATCGAGCTAGTGGCCGAGTCGCATCGGTGTAATTTTTGTTAGGGTCATCTTTTGGTGACTGGCGCCCAGTTAGGACGGCGGACAGCGCGACGGCGAAGGTATCGGGGGAATAGGAAAATCCCGGTTACAGTGCGCAACTCTGAGAATTCATCAGAGACTGAAAAAGCTATGCAGCTCTGCAACGATATTGTAATAATATCTCATCACGTTTTCGGTGACCATGAGAATTGTAGTTCCCTTCCGATCGTTTGCGAACCGGACGACGACGAAACGAACGTGATAGCGATGCTCCATGCAACTAACGTCTATCCCGCTGTTTCAGAAGCGGTGACTTATTTAAGTGGCCATGCTAGAAGCCTCTTGAAACGCGTCACGAACAACGTGGCAGAGGCTTGTAATTCGATAGTCAACAAATTGAATTCTGGCAAGCGAATCAATCATTGCGCTAAAAACTCATATGAAATGAGATGTTACGGGGCTTTCGTGCAACACAACACGCAGTCTGCGTTGTCTACACTTTATCGTCGTAAAAATAAAGGAAGTGTTGCTTTCGTAGAAAGACTGGAAAGACGCCGGCGTTTAAGTAATATACGTAATAGTCGGTATAAAGTGGCGAGACGTCATAAATCTCGGAGATGTAAGGGCACCGATAAAGATTACGGACCTTCAGCGAAGAGGCCCGACATAGAACAACCGTTGTTCGATGTTCTTGCGGAGAAACACATGGCGAAATTGCGTTATCACCAGAGTAATCGTGAAAAAATTGAACGAGACACAGTTTCGCAAAATAAATCTGATCTTTGGCATCAGCTACGTACGGAATTAATTACGGCATCGAAGTTCGGGCCAATATGCCGTAAGTTGCCGACAACGTCGTGCACAAATTTAGTTACTAGCATATGTTATCCGAAAGTCCTCGAAACAGGGGCTACGCGATTCGGCCTCGCAAATGAGGGCGCAGCTCGGCGAGCAGTTGAAGTAATGACATGATGAAAGTAATGATGAAAGTAATGATCTTATAAAGTAATGACTTATCGATAATGACGGTATTGTCGAAATTAAATGTCCCTTTTCGGCAAAAGATACTAGCGTGATGGACGCTATTAAGCAAAAACCTAATCTAAGGAACATCTTCGATAAGAAGAAAGATGAGCTGAACAAGAATCACGCCTATTTTTATCAAGTTCAAGGCCAATTGCACATCACTGCGCGGCAGTATTGCATATTTGCAATGTGGACATCTGTCGATGTCAAACTTATTACCGTCGTTAGGGACGATGCGTTTTGGAAGACCAAAATGGAACCATATCTGTGTCGATTTTACATGGATTGCTTAGTGATGAAGACTTATCACTTACAAAGGCGGAAACTTCATCACCGTCGAAACGCGTCTGCGAAGTCCCTGCTGAAGTCATCAAGGACTTACCGAGTATTTCAAAAGAAAATCGTGGGAGTAACGCATCCACGAATTGGGTAACTATCGATAGTGACGATATACAGTATTCGGATGAATATCGCGCATTGCTTGAGGTATCGCGAAACGATATTTTAATACACAAAGTGGTTGCACATGTACTACGACCAGGAACGTTCTTGACGGACTCGTGCATAGACTCATTTACAAATATTTTGAGGGAAACTACTTCCTTTCAGTGTAATCCTGCTTCTTACACTGCATATCAGAAGTTCACTGAACCTTGCGTCTCTGGTAAACGGGATCTGCAAATCATAGGTGGGAACAAGTCCCGGCACTGGTGCTGTATTTATTATGACGGCACTATGCTTTTTATATACGACAGTCTTGTCCGTTCAGAATATGAACTGCTAAACGAAGAGGAAAAGAGTTATATTACAAAACGTTTTCCTTATATCGCTAGCGAAGACGTATGTCTTCAACCTGTTACAAAACAGCCAGACGGTTGCAGTTGTGGAATTTACGCTATTGCGTATGCATGTGATATTGCATTAGGAGATGACCCTGCAACACGAACTTATTCTCGTGATGCTTTCGTAATGCGTTCACATTTCGTGGAAATCTTGAGGTCTCGCAAGCTTACTCAATTCCCTAGTGTTTGAAGACTGTTAATGCAAAGATATGTGCATTTACATAACGGCAACATTTACACGTAGACGTGTTTGTCGACTATTGGTTACAATAGGAAAGAACTTATACACTCGTATAAGTGGGTCAGTGTGGGCGGGTTTCTTATTGGCACAAAAAAGTGCCAATAAGTGGGCAAACATTGTCATGTGGATGGACTTTGGCAAAACTTGTGCCGAACTTTTGCACATTTTTAAAAATAATTCCACGGAAAAATAACAGCGCTACGCATTGAGGTCCGCTGAAGGTTACGATCTTCAGCGAGCATCAATTCTGCTTACGAGTAGAATTCTCCGACTGCGGCCAGGGTAGCCATTGCAACTTTGATCCGAAATTATTACGGTCATTTTAACATTAACTATTTTACGAAGAATATGAACGTCAATGTAGGTGAAAATAATAAAAAAAAATTGCCGCGGTGGAAACTATTTTCTTCGATTAAAACTTTTTTTTAATGCCCAGCAAAAAACCCTTGGAAATACGTTATCATCCTGATCGGTTCATTACTTTTTGCGGCAGAATGCCCGCAGAGGCGAGAAAAGTCGTTCTGCGTAAAACGCGTTGCTTCGAGTTTGTATACGACGTGCGCTCGGTTCGATCGTTAGAAAATCTATAAAAATTCGAATTTCACTTTGAAATTTGGACAGCGTATTTTTAGATAGTTGAGGTAACGATATATGCAATAAAAAATCGAATTTGTTGAGTGCTAATGTGCTATTCCCCTCAATTGAACTAGTAATAATGATGCGCGCTCGCCCACGCAGACAATTGTGAAAATGTTACGAAACAAAACCTCAAATTTTCGATTCGAAAAATCGAAAATTTGAGGAAACATGCAAAAATAAAATGCGACAACAATGACGAATAGTTAAATAAACTTTTTATTCAATAAAAAAAATCCAGTACGGTTCGCTGGTCACTGCGTGCCTTGCCGTTGCCGCTCCCTACGTTTTTCGAGTCGCAGGAGTTGGGCTGCGATTCGCTTTTGGTCGGCATTTAAACGCCGAGAAGCCGCAGCGCCTTCCAACTCCTGCACTCGACGCTTGAGCCGCCCTACCTGCACGGAGGCATTATAATAAGCCACCTGTGCTTTCAGGAGTTGTAGCTGCAGAGGGGTGTAAACCCCCTACTGCTCTTCCTCCGTCGCTTGGTAGCCGGGCAGCGGAGGAAACTCCTGATGGTAGGGCGTCGGGAGCGGCAACGGCGCGGCCTCGATAAAGTTTTCCGGCTGCTGGTGCTGTTGTTGTTGTTTCTGCTGCGGCGGCTGTTTTTGCTGCTGCTGTTTCTGCTGCTGCGGCTGTTTCTGCTGCTGATGCTGCTGCCGCTGCTGCTGCTGCTGTTGTTTACGTGGCCACCGTCGTGGCCGCTGTTGCTGCCACCCCTGCTGCTCTTGCTGCTGCTGTTGCTGTTGTTCTTGTTGCTGCTGCTGCTGCTGTTGTTGACGGGGCTCCCCGTGAATTTCTGCGCTCACCACGGTTTGTCGGGCCGGCTCGTCTGGCGACGGCGGCGACGACGGCGGTTGCAGAGAGGGCTGCGGCGGCGGAGACGACGCCGGCAGCGACGACGGCGGAGGCAGCGACGACTCCTGCGGCGGTGGCGGCGAGGCTGGTCTCTGTAATAAAAACCAAAAAATGTGTAATATCATATATATATTTTTTAATCATAATATATGTATGCGAAGGGAATATTAGCCTATCAATAACAAATTTCTATCCGCCTTGATTCAACAGAGTTTGACAGTTCGAAAGAACATGTTACGATAAGATTTTATCAAACTAATATTCCCTTCGCATATGTGTATGCGAAGAGAATATATGCTTGATAAAATCTTGTCGTCTGATGCTGTGTCAAACTGTTAAACTCTGTTGAATGAGGACAATTGTCTTTCCGCATGCACGTATGCGTAAATAAAAACTTACGATTTTTTTCGGCCGCCCTACGCTGCGTGTCCCTTTACGTTTCTGCGCTGTAAAGAAAATAAATAATTTTTAATAAAATGAAACTAATTTCGAGGCACGCGTCCGATCTATAGGGCTACATAAATTTGTCAATAATAATTCGATCGAATCGTCGTTCTCTCGAAAAACAACATGCCGAACGCCATTTCTGTCGAATCGTCGTTTTCCGGAAAAACTGATTCGCGAGATCGACGATTCGACCGAAATGACGTTCGACGATTTGTTTCTCAAGAGAAAAACGATTAAGCGCCATCATCATTGTCAAAATTGTGACATCGGGACGATAACAATTATTATAATAGCAATCAACTACTTACTTGTCTTTTTCCCGTTCATATCTTCCGTTTGGTACGGTCTGCGTTCGGTTCTGTCTGCAACGGTTGTGTGAATTGTTCTCGATCACGTCGGTGGCGCTGCATTCGCGCCGGTCGCCGAAGAAATTATTAGTAGCAGAAGAGAGCACTAGATCGATTCGTCGCTGTTGCTACCAACAGTCGGTAATGGCGGCCATTGTTCGTCGCGGGACAAGTGTTTACAGGCACCGAGCCAGCCGGAGCAGAAATGTGTTCTGCGAGCGTTATTTTATTTATTAAAAGTGCGTGCGGCGTGCGAGAAAATCTTTTCCATCGACGTGGAAGCGGGTGGAATACCAGTATTACCAGTGGCAGCAGCAAGGAACCTCTAAACCGCAGGATCACAGGATGACAGGTACATTGGAAAATAATTTTTTTACAGATTTTTCTCGGGTGACATTTTTCTCCTGCCGTCCTGCCACCGATAGTTATTGCAGCTTGTCGGTGGCTGTAGAACATTTTCGAGCGAGAAAAATGCCCAGCAAATTGGGGGAAGAAGTTTTCTAACCCCACAACAGTTAGAATAACCTCCAGTTGCACAGAGCAACCCCAAACACAAGTGAAGAAAGCACTGACGAATAACCATTTCATTAAACAAATGTGCCACGCTTGAGACTTTTCTACAACCACGAGCTAGTCGGAGGCTGTAGCAGTGAGAAGATTGTCAAGCGAGGTACATTTATCAAATGAAATGATCATCTGTGTGTTTGAGAACGCTCTGTGCAATGTTTGTCTTCTTGTGCGGTTTGAAAACTTTTTCCCTCAAGCGGCTATCGCTTGATACTTTCCATCAGCACTCGACAAGCTATAACAACTGTTCCAAGGCTCCGTCAACTTATCGGGGACAGCAGAAAGCTGTGCGAGACAAAATTTAATAGCTTTCTGCTGTCCCCGATAAGTTGACGGAGCCTTGGAACAGTTGTTGTAGTTTGTCGACGGCTGGTGGAAAGTGTCAAGCGCCAATCGCTTGTGGAAAGTATTTTTCTAACCGCACCAGCTGTCGACAAACTACAACAACTGTTCCAAGGCTCCGTCAACTTATCGGGGACAGCAGAAAGCTGTTAAATTTTGTCTCGCACAGTCTTCTGCTGTCCCCGATAAGTAGACGGAGCCTTGGAACAGTTGTTGTAGTTTGTCGACGGCTGGTGGAAAGTGTCAAGCGCCAATCGCTTGTGGAAAGTATTTTTCTAACCGCACCAGCTGTCGACAAACTACAACTACTGTTCCAAGTCTCCGTCGACTAATCAGGCTCAGCAGAAAGCTGTTGCGAGACAAATCTGTGGGAAGAATTTTGTCTCGCTTAACAGTTTTCTGCTGGCCCCAATAAGTTGACAGAGCTGCTGAATAATGGTTGTTGTAGCTTGTCGGTGACTGCTGACAAGTGTCAAGTGAGAATCTCTTGGGGAAGAAGTTTTCTAACCGCACAAAAAGAAAATCATAGCACAGAGAAATCTCAGATACGACTGGACCGTCCGCTGAAGGAAAGGCTGTAGGAAGACATTCACCATGAAGCTGGAGGAAAAGATTAAACACTTATATTGACAGATGTTTCTCGCTTTTCTTTTCTCCTGCCACTAATAAGTATGCTAAGCCTGTAGATAGCTATTGCGGCTTGTCAGTGGCTGCAGAAAAATATCAAGTGAGAACCATTTGACGACTAAAACGTTCACTCCTTCTCACAGCTCTTCCTTCAATCGGTGGTTGAGTTATATTCAAGATCGCTCCGATCGCAATATTTTTCCTCTTGAGCTGTTGAAATAATTGTTTTAAAAAATATTTGTCTTTTCAGAGTTGGGCTTTGAATGGCGCTTGAATCTCTCGCCCGAACTCATGATGCTGTACAACATGCAGCAAATGGTCCTCAAAAACTTCCGGCCCTAAAGAACTTCATGGCCCTCAAGGACTTCCGTACAACATCCGGCAAAATGGAAACTTTGCCGACGAGAGTATCGCCGAAAATGCGCCGGCGAAGGACAAAACAGTCGAGGATAAGGATCCGGATAAGCCGGTAAGTATGTATAATTTTCAGGTCAGCGAATCCAGTGTACCGAGAGGACGAATCGACGAACGCGCCGCAGGTTTTGGGAAACGCGTAGCCACGAACGCCTAGCACGACGCCTCCGCAGACTCCGCAGCCGCAGATCGCATCGCAGCAGCAACAGCAGCAGCAGCAGCAGCAGACGCTCGGTCAAAAACAGAGCGGGCAGCTCGGACAGCAACAGCAGCAACAGCAACAGCAGCAGCAACAGTAACAGCAGCAGCAGCAGCAACAGAATGATACAATACAACCGTGAGTATCTGTCCGGTAATGCGCCGAGGCAGCTATCCGATACCAAAGACTTTCTTACTGCCAAAGAAGAGCTTATCGACGGGTCCATTGACAAGAAAACTGGTGAGTTTCAATTTATTTAATTTATTTTATTATATGTCTTCGCGTCTCATTGGGGAAAAAATTGTAGATTTGAGGAGAAAATTGATAATTTGTTTCTGAACCCTTCAATCGGCGCAGTCATCGCCTGGGATTAGAAAAAGTTATGTTTTCATTGTTTTTTTTTAATGCAGATAACGCCACAGAAGAAGCGCTCGCGGAAGATGTCGCGCTTGGACGAGGACTACAGGTTTATCGTCAATCTCATGATGCAGCTGCGGCAGCTTCAACCTACGGCGGTGCTGGAGCCTCTGTTGGGCAGAAATTACGGGGCTGCCCGATTTTCGGCTCGGGCGATCTCGCGAAAATCGGCACGCAGAAGGACTACAACACCGGGACTGGCCATCTCACCGGCGCCTATCGAGCCGCCACGCTGCTCGGCGTGTCCGATCGCAGCACTCAACCGTTCGGCGAGCTCGAACCCTCGACGCCGCAGCAACCGGCGTCCAACCAGCGAGCTTTTGCGAGAAAACCGTAAGTTTTTTATACTTATTTATACTTATTATATTCGTTGCGACTTTGCTTTTTCAAGTGGATCAGAAAAAGGAAAATTCGCTGTCGATGAGTCGCGACGTCGACACCCCCGACACGATCGTCAGCTCGTCATCCTCGGAATGCGTGATACCCGAGTGCATTCATCGGTTCGCGGGTCTGCAACTGATCGACGAGGAGTCCGACGAGGAGGCCGACTGGTTGAAGCGAGTCTCGCCCGTCATACCGCTCATATCGCCGATACCGATTAGATTGACGCCGGGGTACCTCAAACACTGTTGGGCGGCGTATCGACTCCTGTGTCGATTAATTGTATTTTTTATTGTACATTTTCAGTGCATAGATTATTTCCGTACGGAAATAATCTATGTACTGCAGAGCGTAATGCTCTGGATTCTCGAGCGATGTAAATCGCTCGAGAATTTCCCGCCTGTTGGGGGACTATCGACACCCGAGTCGATAAGTGGTATTTCTTTTTTTTTTTTTTTTTTTTTTTTTTTTCGGTGCATAGATCATTTCCGAATGGAAATAATCTATGCACTGCAGAGCGTAATGCTCTGGATTCTCGAGCGATGTAAATCGCTCGAGAATTTCACGCCTATTGGGCGGAGTATCGACCCTCTCGTCGATTAATTGTTTTTTTTTTGTTTTTTTTTTCGGTGCATAGATTATTTCCGCATGGAAATAATCTATGCACCTCTCTGCAGAGCGTAATGCTCTGGATTCTCGAGCGATGTAAATCGCTCGAGAATTTCCCGCCTGTTGGGGGACTATCGACACCCGAGTCGATAAGTTGTATTTTTTTTTTTTTTTTTTTTTTTTTTCGGTGCATAGATCATTTCCGCATGGAAATAATCTATGCACTGCAGAGCGTAATGCTCTGGATTCTCGAGCGATGTACATCGCTCGAGAATTTCCCACCTATTGGGCGGCGTATCGACCCCCGTGTCGATTAATTGTATTTTTTATTGTACTTTTTCAGTGCATAGATTATTTCCGCATGGAAATAATCTATGCACTGCAGAGCGTAATGCTCTGAATTCCGAGCAACGCAAATCGCTCGTGTTTCTCATCGCTCGGTGAGCAAAAAAATGTTTCTAACGCAATACTGCGTTATACGAGCAACCATCGTCGCTCGATTTATATTATATAATAATATATTAAAATTCTCGCCATAATGATGTGGGCGTGTCGCAGCGAGACCGCTGGTGTTAGTATACGCCCACTGTGGCGACGCCTCCGTTATCAACGAGAGAGAACTGGTGCGGCGCGCCATCTCGCGGTAGTTTTAAGTCGGAGGCCAGACTCCTACATTACCGACCCCGTCGGAGTTTTCCTCGATGTATCACTGCCTCTTAAACGTGTAAATCTGTCGGGGATGCAAATCCTCTACATATTTGACGTAACACTTCACCAATAACAAAACATAAAATAATTCTATTCTTACAGAATCACAGCGAAGGATTTTTTTGTCACTGAACCCACCGATTGGGCAATCGGTTGCTAATACAAGACCAGAAATATATGGGTGATTCAATCTGTGCGAGGTCGAATGGAAATGAATCATAAGATTAGACTCCGCTATGGCAAAATCCTTACAATTAATTGGTAGGAAATGTGTTTGCGAAGACATTGAATCCTAGCGTAGGCCAATCCAGGTATTTTTTTTTTTACTACACGCAGAGGGAAAAACCACTATTCCTGGTTTCTAAACAACCAATTGACCCAATCGATGGGTTCAGTGTCAAAAAATTCTTCGCTGCGATCCTTTAAGAATACATTGTATTAGAGACTTGTACACCGACATTTTTGTGAAAATAACACGAGTCTTTATTCTGGTACATTCTTCTTTTCCGCCATATTGCGAACCTGTCCTTCTTCTCCGATTCGTTACATTTCTCGCCTACTGCGGCGCTGTAGTCGGGAACATACATTTATTTAAAAAAAAAAAAATTCATGCATATTTGCATTTATACCTACACGAACAAATTCATTTACCGCGCCAGATATCACCAGTCAAAATTATACATTACAGTTTTTGATACCGACTGCGCTCAGAATTGCTATCATCTACAATTATTGAGAAATAAGTGTTCGCATTCCCAGAGCTCATTCCGATTGTTGTCTGCGTTTTCATATTCTGACGGTACGCGCGGAAAGGCGCTTCACAATGCAAGCTCCATTAAAACTCGCAGTCGGTAAAGTAGTGTCCTACTTACGTGGCGCCACTTTACTTACCGGGAAAAATATCAAAATCTTAAAACCACGGCAACAGAACGATCAAGAGCGACAGCTAAAAAATGTATTATTTAGTTTTGTGGGACGAAGATAATTCGACGAGTATTGTGACAGGGACGTTGATAAAGCGTGACGGTGACAAAATATTGGCCACTAAAAACGGGTCACATTTCGAGCCGGCGCTGATCTTGCGAACAAGCAGTGAGCCCATATCCTCATTTTTAATTGATTACTTTCCGTACTTCTGCCACTCGTTTAATTTATTATTTTCGTGCATGTAAATAATTGTTCTAATTTGCTGACGGCAGTAAACAAAAAACACCTTTCGTCTCTGGTCGTCGAGGAAGATGGCTCAGTTTCTACGGCAACGCAGAAACGAAAATTGGACGACGACCGAGCTGTCAACAAAAAGAAGCCGCAACCAGTTCGCCGTTCTCGTCGCAATCTTCCCACCGCCAATTCTTCAGAAGAGTCTCTGATTAAAGGTAAGCGTAAATGCTCTTTTCCTGACGTCTTTTTTCATGTGCGCGGCTCTAAAATCTCCTCTCGAACTGTGCAAAATAATTGAATCCATGATAGCATTCTGTGTACCAGTACAAGAATTTCACCCACCAATTTTGTTCTTAAGAAATTACTTTCTGAATAAAATGCGAATAATCCAGCAAAGGTTATGTTTTTTTATATCAAAGAAAGGCTTTGACCAAATATTTTATACTTTGTCGCATGAACAGTTTTGAATCAGCAAGAAAAATACCTTGCGACGACTGATTTCTTACCTGAACGACTGTAAGTCAAGTCAATGAAACAAAGTCATCGCTAGTGAAACTGACTTGTTGTTTTTGAAGCCTCTATTTGTTTTTATTAAGCCCATGTTTTATTGACTCAACGCAGGGTTGGTTGGGCAAGCCATTTGCCTTTGCAGCGTCAACATCTTACCACTGAATTTTATTCGCTTAATAAAAATATTTCCTTCGTCAAAGAAATATATTATCAATTCGAAGCTTTACTGCAGAGGATACATACATTGCTACAAAAAACTCCTCATTCGCTAAATTATTCTCCTTTGATCCATAATTATATTTTAAGGTAGTCCGAGCGGTACAGTCCCAGGAAATGTGAGATTGAGAGAGTTTCAGGGAGAATTTCAAACGTTTTCCAATGGAATAAAAATGTGAAAAAAATCAAGCATATAAAAGGTGTTTGAAAGATTGATTTTGCGTAATAATAATTCAAAAAATGTATTAACAAATTGATTAAAAAAAATGTTGTATATCATATTACCCGGCAACCTAACTTTTTCTTCTTATGAAAATAATTTGTCTATTTTTCTTCAGATTTTTATTCCATTGGAAAACGTTTGAAATTCTCCCTGAAACTCTCGGAATCTCACATTTTCTGGGACTGTACCGCTCGGAATACCTTAAGCAGCAAATTGAGTGAAAAATATTTTTTATGTCGTATTTTCCACACCGTCCTCTATGGAGAAGAAAATTGTGATTGTTTGAGGTAATCCTCCCGCCTTGTCTGATGCCGCATAAGTCCAAGGGAGAATTAGACACATTTTCCGGACAGTTCACGATAAGATACAAATCTGAAAAAAAATCAAGTATATGGGAGATGATGAAAATTTTAGTTTGGCACAATAATGATTGAAACATGTTAATAATAAATTACTTGAATAAATAATATTGCAGCAATGACCCGGCAACCAAAACCGGTATAAAACCATTTGTTTATTACCATTACCCGGTATAAATAAAAAAATCCGACAAAATTCTGAAAAAATTCAAAAAGTTACAAAAAGTTCTGAAAAAATTCATAAGCATGCAGAAAAATTAACAAATCATTTTCATATGAAAAAAAAAGTTTGGTAAGCGGGGTATTTGTTAAACAAATTTTTTTTTTCAGCAACTTGTTAATAACATTTTGGAAGTATTATTATCCCAAATCAATTTTTTTGAGCATCTCTTGCGCACTTGATTTTCTTCAGATTTTTTTCTCATCAAGAAGTGTCCGGAATTCTATCTTAATTTCAGTTTTTTGGAGATTGAGCACAGTTGCGCACTCCAACTACCTTAATATCATTTACAATTAATATTTGGCATTTGTATTCGCAGTGTTAGAGGGATGCGACGATGCGATGGTCTCGGACGCTGACCATCAGCCCGCTGTAGAAGGTGCCTCTAATGGTCAAGAACAGAACGGCGACAAGGAGATAGACGGACAGAAAATCACGACAGAAGACAAAGAGGAGCCAAAACAGACGGTAAACATTTCTGACGAATGCGAAAAGACGGACTTGAATGGTAATGACGTAACGGAGACGAACGACGATGCTTCCGAAAAAAGACCGACGGACGAGCACTCTGACGAAGCAAGCACAGCAAACGACAGTTTTCAAGAGGAAGATCAGATGGACTGACAAACAAAATGAGACGAGTGCAGACGAAGACACAGACGAACGCGAAAAAACTCGCAGACAGACAACTCGACCGAATAAAAAAAACAGACGAAGATCCTGACGAAAAAAGACAGACAGTCAACATTAACTAACGAAAAAAAATCTAACAAGGTCACAGACGGACGCAAGAAGCGAGACACTACTAAAAAAAATACAGAAATACAAATAGCGACAATAACGGAAAAAAAGAGACTAACGAGGGCATTGGCGAACAAACAGAAACTGACGCGCTCAACAGATTCGAACAAAAATGAAAAGGCGGAGAATGGCGGAGACGGAAGTAACGAAGAAAGTGAGAACGACGAAGCAGAAAAGAAAGACGAAGCGGATGACAAATATGTCGACAATGGCGAAGGTATTACCAAGTTTTAATTAATATTTTCGTGAATCATATAACAGCAATTCGATTTAATTGTATATATTTACTTACAGAAGAAAAGCAAACAATGGACAAAGGAATTCGTCCATCAGCATTGGCACCGGGAATAATGAAGGTACGTTCTTGATATTTATTTTGAACTGGAGCCAACCGTCGTTGCATTTCATGACAATAAAAATGTCTGCATCTTCAAAAATAAACTTTGTCAAAGTGTAGCGCCGCCGCATTAGTTCAGAGAGGGAAATGTCTAGGGACTTTTTTGTTCCTCTTTTAATTCCCCGATGGCGGATATTTTTAAAAATAAAAAAATAAATAAAG
>CAXITY010000205.1:0-35036 GCA_964034905.1 Itoplectis maculator
GTCAAAAACCTTTATTTTGTGCAAATGCATCGTCTTGCATCGTTGAAATTCGTTTGGCACCGATGCAGCGAGCGAAAATGCGTCAAACAGCCAAATCGAGAAAGCACGTTTTGCGAGTGTTGCACGCATGTAAACTCGGTCTCCGAGTGTCAAAAACCTTTATTTTGTGCAAATGCATCGTTTTGCATCGTTGAAACTCGTTCGGCACCGATGCAGCGAGCGAAAATGCGTCAAACAGCCAAATCGAGAAAGCACGTTTTGCGAGTGTTGCACGCATGTAAACTCGGTCTCCGAGTGCCAAAAACCTTTATTTTGTGCAAATGCATCGTTTTGCATCGTTGAAACTCGTTTGGCACCGATGCGGCGAGCGAAAATGCGTCAAACAGCCAAATCGAGAAAGCACGTTTTGCGAGTGTTGCACGCATGTAAACTCGGTCTCCGAGTGTCAAAAACCTTTATTTTGTGCAAATGCATCGTTTTGCATCGTTGAAACTCGTTTGGCACCGATGCAGCGAGCGAAAATGCGTCAAACAGCCAAATCGAGAAAGCACGTTTTGCGAGTGTTGCACGCATGTAAACTCGGTCTCCGAGTGTCCAAAACCTTTATTTTGTGCAAATGCTACGTCTTGCATCGTTGAAACTCGTTTGGCACCGATGCAGCGAGCGAAAATGCGTCAAACAGCCAAATCGAGAAAGCACGTTTTGCGAGTGTTGCACGCATGTAAACTCGGTCTCCGAGTGTCAAAAACCTTTATTTTGTGCAAATGCATCGTTTTGCATCGTTGAAACTCGTTTGGCACCGATGCAGCGAGCGAAAATGCGTCAAACCGCCAAATCGAGAAATCCCGTTTTGCGAGTGTTGCACGCATGTAAACTCGGTCTCCGAGTGTCAAAAACCTTTATTTTGTGCAAATGCATCGTTTTGCATCGTTGAAACTCGTTTGGCACCGATGCAGCGAGCGAAAATGCGTCAAACAGCCAAATCGAGAAAGCACGTTTTGCGAGTGTTGCACGCATGTAAACCCGGTCTCCGAGTGTCAAAAACCTTTATTTTGTTCAAATGCATCCTTTTGCATCGTTGAAATTCGTTTAGCACCGATGCAGCGAGCGAAAATGCGTCAAACAGCCAAATCGAGAAAGCACGTTTTGCGAGTGTTGCACGCATGTAAACTCGGTCTCCGAGTGCCAAAAACCTTTATTTTGTGCAAATGCATCGTTTTGCATCGTTGAAACTCGTTTGGCACCGATGCAGCGAGCGAAAATGCGTCAAACAGCCAAATCGAGAAAGCACGTTTTGCGAGTGTTGCACGCATGTAAACTCGGTCTCCGAGTTTCAACAACCTTTATTTTGTTCAAATGCATCGTTTTGCATCGTTGAAATTCGTTTGGCACCGATGCAGCGAGCGAAAATGCGTCAAACAGCCAAATCGAGAAAGCTCGTTTTGCGAGTGTTGCACGCATGTAAACTCGGTCTCCGAGTGACAAAAACTTTTATTTTGTGCAAATGCATCGTTTTGCATCCTCGTTCGGCACCGATGCAGCGAGCGAAAGTGCGTCAAACAGCCAAATCGAGAAAGCACGTTTTGCGAGTGTTGCTCGCATGTAAACTCGGTCTCCGAGTGTCAAAAACCTTTATTTTGGGCAAATGCATCGTTTGCATCGTTGAAACTCGTTTGGCACCGATGCAGCGAGCGAAAATGCGTCAAACAGCCAAATCGAGAAAGCACGTTTTGCGAGTGTTGCACGCATGTAAACTCGGTCTCCGAGTGTCAAAAACCTTCATTTTGTGCAAATGCATCGTTTGCATCGTTGAAACTCGTTTGGCACCGATGCAGCGAGCGAAAATGCGTCAAACAGCCAAATCGAGAAAGCACGTTTTGCGAGTGTTGCACGCATGTAAACTCGGTCTCCGAGTGTCAAAAACCTTTATTTTGTGCAAATGCATCGTTTTGCATCGTTGAAACTCGTTTGGCACCGATGCAGCGAGCGAAAATGCGTCAAACAGCCAAATCGAGAAAGCACGTTTTGCGAGTGTTGCACGCATGTAAACTCGGTCTCCGAGTGTCAAAAACCTTTATTTTGTTCAAATGCATCGCTTTGCATCGTTGAAATTCGTTTGGCACCGATGCAGCGAGCGAAAATGCGTCAAACAGCCAAATCGAGAAAGCACGTTTTGCGAGTGTTGCACGCATGTAAACTCGGTCTCCGAGTGTCAAAAACCTTTATTTTGTGCAAATGCATCGTTTTGCATCGTTGAAATTCGTTTGGCACCGATGCGGCGAGCGAAAATGCGTCAAACAGCCAAATCGAGAAAGCACGTTTTGCGAGTGTTGCACGCATGTAAACTCGGTCTCCGAGTGTCAAAAACCTTTATTTTGTGCAAATGCATCGTCTTGCATCGTTGAAACTCGTTTGGCACCGATGCAGCGAGCGAAAATGCGTCAAACAGCCAAATCGAGAAAGCACGTTTTGCGAGTGTTGCACGCATGTAAACTCGGTCTCCGAGTGTCAAAAACCTTTATTTTGTTCAAATGCATCGTTTTGCATCGTTGAAATTCGTTTGGCACCGATGCAGCGAGCGAAAATGCGTCAAACAGCCAAATCGAGAAAGCACGTTTTGCGAGTGTTGCACGCATGTAAACTCGGTCTCCGAGTGTCAAAAACCTTTATTTTGTGCAAATGCATCGTTTTGCATCGTTGAAACTCGTTTGGCACCGATGCAGCGAGCGAAAATGCGTCAAACAGCCAAATCGAGAAAGCACGTTTTGCGAGTGTTGCACGCATGTAAACTCGGTCTCCGAGTGTCAAAAACCTTTATTTTGTGCAAATGCATCGTTTTGCATCGTTGAAACTCGTTTGGCACCGATGCAGCGAGCGAACATGCGTCAAACAGCCAAATCGAGAAAGCACGTTTTGCGAGTGTTGCGCGCATGTAAACTCGGTCTCCGAGTGTCAAAAACCTTTATTTTGTGCAAATGCATCGTTTTGCATCGTTGAAACTCGTTTGGCACCGATGCAGCGAGCGAAAATGCGTCAAACAGCCAAATCGAGAAAGCACGTTTTGCGAGTGTTGCACGCATGTAAACTCGGTCTCCGAGTGTCAAAAACCTTTATTTTGTTCAAATGCATCGCTTTGCATCGTTGAAATTCGTTTGGCACCGATGCAGCGAGCGAAAATGCGTCAAACAGCCAAATCGAGAAAGCACGTTTTGCGAGTGTTGCACGCATGTAAACTCGGTCTCCGAGTGTCAAAAACCTTTATTTTGTTCAAATGCATCGCTTTGCATCGTTGAAATTCGTTTGGCACCGATGCAGCGAGCGAAAATGCGTCAAACAGCCAAATCGAGAAAGCACGTTTTGCGAGTGTTGCACGCATGTAAACTCGGTCTCCGAGTGTCAAAAACCTTTATTTTGTGCAAATGCATCGTTTTGCATCGTTGAAATTCGTTTGGCACGATGCGGCGAGCGAAAATGCGTCAAACAGCCAAATCGAGAAAGCACGTTTTGCGAGTGTTGCACGCATGTAAACTCGGTCTCCGAGTGTCAAAAACCTTTATTTTGTGCAAATGCATCGTCTTGCATCGTTGAAACTCGTTTGGCACCGATGTCAGCGAGCGAAAATGCGTCAAACAGCCAAATCGAGAAAGCACGTTTTGCGAGTGTTGCACGCATGTAAACTCGGTCTCCGAGTGTCAAAAACCTTTATTTTGTTCAAATGCATCGTTTTGCATCGTTGAAATTCGTTTGGCACCGATGCAGCGAGCGAAAATGCGTCAAACAGCCAAATCGAGAAAGCACGTTTTGCGAGTGTTGCACGCATGTAAACTCGGTCTCCGAGTGCCAAAAACCTTTATTTTGTGCAAATGCATCTTTTTGCATCGTTGAAACTCGTTTGGCACCGATGCAGCGAGCGAAAATGCGTCAAACAGCCAAATCGAGAAAGCACGTTTTGCGAGTGTTGCACGCATGTAAACTCGGTCTCTCCTCTCGGGAGTGTCAAAAACCTTTATTTTGTGCAAATGCATCGTTTTGCATCGTTGAAACTCGTTTGGCACCGATGCGGCGAGCGAAAATGCGTCAAACAGCCAAATCGAGAAAGCACGTTTTGCGAGTGTTGCACGCATGTAAACTCGGTCTCCGAGTGTCAAAAACCTTTATTTTGTGCAAATGCATCGTTTTGCATCGTTGAAACTCGTTTGGCACCGATGCAGCGAGCGAAAATGCGTCAAACCGCCAAATCGAGAAATCCCGTTTTGCGAGTGTTGCACGCATGTAAACTCGGTCTCCGAGTGTCAAAAACCTTTATTTTGTGCAAATGCATCGTTTTGCATCGTTGAAACTCGTTTGGCACCGATGCAGCGAGCGAAAATGCGTCAAACAGCCAAATCGAGAAAGCACGTTTTGCGAGTGTTGCACGCATGTAAACTCGGTCTCCGAGTGTCAAAAACCTTTATTTTGTGCAAATGCATCGTTTTGCATCGTTGAAACTCGTTTGGCACCGATGCAGCTGAGCGAAAATGCGTTAAACAGCAAATCGAGAAAGCACGTTTTGCGAGTGTTGCACGCATGTAAACTCGGTCTCCGAGTGTCAAAAACCTTTATTTTGTGCAAATGCATCGTTTTGCATCGTTGAAACTCGTTTGGCACCGATGCAGCGAGCGAAAATGCGTCAAACAGCAAATCGAGAAAGCACGTTTTGGGAGTTTTGCACGCATGTAAACTCGGTCTCCGAGTGTCAAAAACCTTTATTTTGTGCAAATGCATCGTTTTGCATCGTTGAAACTCGTTTGGCACCGATGCAGCGAGCGAAAATGCGTCAAACAGCCAAATCGAGAAAGCACGTTTTGCGAGTGTTGCACGCATGTAAACTCGGTCTCCGAGTGTCAAAAACCTTTATTTTGTGCAAATGCATCGTTTTGCATCGTTGAAACTCGTTTGGCACCGATGCAGCGAGCGAAAATGCGTCAAACAGCCAAATCGAGAAAGCACGTTTTGCGAGTGTTGCACGCATGTAAACTCGGTCTCCGAGTGTCAAAAACCTTTATTTTGTTCAAATGCATCGCTTTGCATCGTTGAAATTCGTTTGGCACCGATGCAGCGAGCGAAAATGCGTCAAACAGCCAAATCGAGAAAGCACGTTTTGCGAGTGTTGCACGCATGTAAACTCGGTCTCCGAGTGCCAAAAACCTTTATTTTGTGCAAATGCATCTTTTTGCATCGTTGAAACTCGTTTGGCACCGATGCAGCGAGCGAAAATGCGTCAAACAGCCAAATCGAGAAAGCACGTTTTGCGAGTGTTGCACGCATGTAAACTCGGTCTCCGAGTGTCAAAAACCTTTATTTTGTGCAAATGCATCGTTTTGCATCGTTGAAACTCGTTTGGCACCGATGCGGCGAGCGAAAATGCGTCAAACAGCCAAATCGAGAAAGCACGTTTTGCGAGTGTTGCACGCATGTAAACTCGGTCTCCGAGTGTCAAAAACCTTTATTTTGTGCAAATGCATCGTTTTGCATCGTTGAGACTCGTTTGGCACCGATGCAGCGAGCGAAAATGCGTCAAACCGCCAAATCGAGAAATCCCGTTTTGCGAGTGTTGCACGCATGTAAACTCGGTCTCCGAGTGTCAAAAACCTTTATTTTGTGCAAATGCATCGTTTTGCATCGTTGAAACTCGTTTGGCACCGATGCAGCGAGCGAAAATGCGTCAAACAGCCAAATCGAGAAAGCACGTTTTGCGAGTGTTGCACGCATGTAAACTCGGTCTCCGAGTGTCAAAAACCT
Organism: Itoplectis maculator; assembly: GCA_964034905.1. NCBI lineage: Eukaryota > Metazoa > Arthropoda > Insecta > Hymenoptera > Ichneumonidae > Itoplectis > Itoplectis maculator. The sequence continues at coordinate 5,782 of CAXITY010000205.1, forward strand.
TTATTTTGTGCAAATGCATCGTTTTGCATCGTTGAAACTCGTTTGGCACCGATGCAGCGAGCGAAAATGCGTCAAACAGCCAAATCGAGAAAGCACGTTTTGCGAGTGTTGCACGCATGTAAACTCGGTCTCCGAGTGTCAAAAACCTTTATTTTGTGCAAATGCATCGTCTTGCATCGTTGAAACTCGTTTGGCACCGATGCAGCGAGCGAAAATGCGTCAAACAGCCAAATCGAGAAAGCACGTTTTGCGAGTGTTGCACGCATGTAAACTCGGTCTCCGAGTGTCAAAAACTTTTATTTTGTGCAATTGCATCGTTTTGCATCGTTGAAATTCGTTTGGCACCGATGCAGCGAGCGAAAATGCGTCAAACAGCCAAATCGAGAAAGCACGTTTTGCGAGTGTTGCACGCATGTAAACTCGGTCTCCGAGTGTCAAAAACCTTTATTTTGTGCAAATGCATCGTTTTGCATCGTTGAAACTCGTTTGGCACCGATGCAGCGAGCGAAAATGCGTCAAACAGCCAAATCGAGAAAGCACGTTTTGCGAGTGTTGCACGCATGTAAACTCGGTCTCCGAGTGTCAAAAACCTTTATTTTGTGCAAATGCATCGTTTTGCATCGTTGAAACTCGTTTGGCACCGATGCAGCGAGCGAAAATGCGTCAAACAGCCAAATCGAGAAAGCACGTTTTGCGAGTGTTGCACGCATGTAAACTCGGTCTCCGAGTGTCAAAAACCTTTATTTTGTGCAAATGCATCGTTTTGCATCGTTGAAACTCGTTTGGCACCGATGCAGCGAGCGAAAATGCGTCAAACCGCCAAATCGAGAAATCCCGTTTTGCGAGTGTTGCACGCATGTAAACTCGGTCTCCGAGTGTCAAAAACCTTTATTTTGTGCAAATGCATCGTTTTGCATCGTTGAAACTCGTTTGGCACCGATGCAGCGAGCGAAAATGCGTCAAACAGCCAAATCGAGAAAGCACGTTTTGCGAGTGTTGCACGCATGTAAACTCGGTCTCCGAGTGTCAAAAACCTTTATTTTGTGCAAATGCATCGTTTTGCATCGTTGAAACTCGTTTGGCACCGATGCAGCGAGCGAAAATGCGTCAAACAGCAAATCGAGAAAGCACGTTTTGCGAGTGTTGCACGCATGTAAACTCGGTCTCCGAGTGTCAAAAACCTTTATTTTGTGCAAATGCATCGTTTTGCATCGTTGAAACTCGTTTGGCACCGATGCAGCGAGCGAAAATGCGTCAAACAGCAAATCGAGAAAGCACGTTTTGCGAGTTTTGCACGCATGTAAACTCGGTCTCCGAGTGTCAAAAACCTTTATTTTGTGCAAATGCATCGTTTTCCATCGTTGAAACTCGTTTGGCACCGATGCAGCGAGCGAAAATGCGTCAAACAGCCAAATCGAGAAAGCACGTTTTGCGAGTGTTGCACGCATGTAAACTCGGTCGCCGAGTGACAAAAACTTTTATTTTGTGCAAATGCATCGTTTTGCATCGTTGAAACTCGCTTGGCACCGATCAGCGAGCGAAAATGCGTCAAACAGCCAAATCGAGAAAGCACGTTTTGCGAGTGTTGCACGCATGTAAACTCGGTCTCCGAGTGTCAAAAACCTTTATTTTGTGCAAATGCATCGTTTTGCATCGTTGAAACTCGTTTGGCACTGATGCAGCGAGCGAAAATGCGTCAAACAGCCAAATCGAGAAAGCACGTTTTGCGAGTGTTGCACGCATGTAAACTCGGTCTCCGAGTGTCAAAAACCTTTATTTTGTGCAAATGCATCGTTTTGCATCGTTGAAACTCGTTTGGCACCGATGCAGCGAGCGAAAATGCGTCAAACAGCCAAATCGAGAAAGCACGTTTTGCGAGTGTTGCACGCATGTAAACTCGGTCTCCAAGTGTCAAAAACCTTCATTTTGTGCAAATGCATCGTTTTGCATCGTTGAAACTCGTTTGGCACCGATGCAGCGAGCGAAAATGCGTCAAACAGCCAAATCGAGAAAGCACGTTTTGCGAGTGTTGCACGCATGTAAACTCGGTCTCCGAGTGTCAAAAACCTTTATTTTGTTCAAATGCATCGTTTTGCATCGTTGAAATTCGTTTGGCACCGATGCAGCGAGCGAAAATGCGTCAAACAGCCAAATCGAGAAAGCACGTTTTGCGAGTGTTGCACGCATGTAAACTCGGTCTCCGAGTGTCAAAAACCTTTATTTTGTGCAAATGCATCGTTTTGCATCGTTGAAACTCGTTTGGCACCGATGCAGCGAGCGAAAATGCGTCAAACAGCTAAATCGAGAAAGCACGTTTTGCGAGTGTTGCACGCATGTAAACTCGGTCTCCGAGTGTCAAAAACCTTCATTTTGTGCAAATGCATCGTTTTGCATCGTTGAAACTCGTTTGGCACCGATGCAGCGAGCGAAAATGCGTCAAACAGCCAAATCGAGAAAGCACGTTTTGCGAGTGTTGCACGCATGTAAACTCGGTCTCCGAGTGTCAAAAACCTTTATTTTGTGCAAATGCATCGTTTTGCATCGTTGAAACTCGTTTGGCACCGATGCAGCGAGCGAAAATGCGTCAAACAGCCAAATCGAGAAAGCACGTTTTGCGAGTGTTGCACGCATGTAAACTCGGTCTCCGAGTGTCAAAAACCTTTATTTTGTGCAAATGCATCGTTTTGCATCGTTGAAACTCGTTTGGCACCGATGCAGCGAGCGAAAATGCGTCAAACAGCCAAATCGAGAAAGCACGTTTTGCGAGTGTTGCACGCATGTAAACTCGGTCTCCGAGTGTCAAAAACCTTTATTTTGTGCAAATGCATCGTTTTGCATCGTTGAAACTCGTTTGGCACCGATGCAGCGAGCGAAAATGCGTCAAACAGCCAAATCGAGAAAGCACGTTTTGCGAGTGTTGCACGCATGTAAACTCGGTCTCCGAGTGTCAAAAACCTTTATTTTGTGCAAATGCATCGTTTTGCATCGTTGAAACTCGTTTGGCACCGATGCAGCGAGCGAAAATGCGTCAAACAGCCAAATCGAGAAAGCACGTTTTGCGAGTGTTGCACGCATGTAAACTCGGTCTCCGAGTGTCAAAAACCTTTATTTTGTGCAAATGCATCGTTTTGCATCGTTGAAACTCGTTTGGCACTGATGCAGCGAGCGAAAATGCGTCAAACAGCCAAATCGAGAAAGCACGTTTTGCGAGTGTTGCACGCATGTAAACTCGGTCTCCGAGTGTCAAAAACCTTTATTTTGTGCAAATGCATCGTTTTGCATCGTTGAAACTCGTTTGGCACCGATGCAGCGAGCGAAAATGCGTCAAACAGCCAAATCGAGAAAGCACGTTTTGCGAGTGTTGCACGCATGTAAACTCGGTCTCCAAGTGTCAAAAACCTTCATTTTGTGCAAATGCATCGTTTTGCATCGTTGAAACTCGTTTGGCACCGATGCAGCGAGCGAAAATGCGTCAAACAGCCAAATCGAGAAAGTACGTTTTGCGAGTGTTGCACGCATGTAAACTCGGTCTCCGAGTGTCAAAAACCTTTATTTTGTGCAAATGCATCGTTTTGCATCGTTGAAACTCGTTTGGCACCGATGCAGCGAGCGAAAATGCGTCAAACAGCCAAATCGAGAAAGCACGTTTTGCGAGTGTTGCACGCATGTAAACTCGGTCTCCGAGTGTCAAAAACCTTTATTTTGTTCAAATGCATCGTTTTGCATCGTTAAAATTCGTTTGGCACCGATGCAGCGAGCGAAAATGCGTCAAACAGCCAAATCGAGAAAGCACGTATTGCGAGTGTTGCACGCATGTAAACTCGGTCTCCGAGTGTCAAAAACCTTTATTTTGTGCAAATGCATCGTTTTGCATCGTTAAAATTCGTTTGGCACCGATGCAGCGAGCGAAAATGCGTCAAACAGCCAAATCGAGAAAGCACGTTTTGCGAGTGTTGCACGCATGTAAACTCGGTCTCCGAGTGTCAAATACCTTTATTTTGTGCAAATGCATCGTTTTGCATCGTTGAAACTCGTTTGGCACCGATGCAGCGAGCGAAAATGCGTCAAACAGCCAAATCGAGAAAGCACGTTTTGCGAGTGTTGCACGCATGTAAACTCGGTCTCCGAGTGTCAAAAACCTTTATTTTGTGCAAATGCATCGTTTTGCATCGTTGAAACTCGTTTGGCACCGATGCAGCGAGCGAAAATGCGTCAAACAGCCAAATCGAGAAAGCACGTTTTGCGAGTGTTGCACGCATGTAAACTCGGTCTCCGAGTGTCAAAAACCTTTATTTTGTGCAAATGCATCGTTTTGCATCGTTGAAACTCGTTTGGCACTGATGCAGCGAGCGAAAATGCGTCAAACAGCCAAATCGAGAAAGCACGTTTTGCGAGTGTTGCACGCATGTAAACTCGGTCTCCGAGTGTCAAAAACCTTTATTTTGTGCAAATGCATCGTTTTGCATCGTTGAAACTCGTTTGGCACCGATGCAGCGAGCGAAAATGCGTCAAACAGCCAAATCGAGAAAGCACGTTTTGCGAGTGTTGCACGCATGTAAACTCGGTCTCCGAGTGTCAAAAACCTTTATTTTGTGCAAATGCATCGTTTTGCATCGTTGAAACTCGTTTGGCACCGATGCAGCGAGCGAAAATGCGTCAAACAGCCAAATCGAGAAAGCACGTTTTGCGAGTGTTGCACGCATGTAAACTCGGTCTCCGAGTGTCAAAAACCTTTATTTTGTGCAAATGCATCGTTTTGCATCGTTGAAACTCGTTTGGCACCGATGCAGCGAGCGAAAATGCGTCAAACAGCCAAATCGAGAAAGCACGTTTTGCGAGTGTTGCACGCATGTAAACTCGGTCTCCGAGTGTCAAAAACCTTTATTTTGTGCAAATGCATCGTTTTGCATCGTTGAAACTCGTTTGGCACCGATGCAGCGAGCGAAAATGCGTCAAACAGCCAAATCGAGAAAGCACGTTTTGCGAGTGTTGCACGCATGTAAACTCGGTCTCCGAGTGTCAAAAACCTTTATTTTGTGCAAATGCATCGTTTTGCATCGTTGAAACTCGTTTGGCACTGATGCAGCGAGCGAAAATGCGTCAAACAGCCAAATCGAGAAAGCACGTTTTGCGAGTGTTGCACGCATGTAAACTCGGTCTCCGAGTGTCAAAAACCTTTATTTTGTGCAAATGCATCGTTTTGCATCGTTGAAACTCGTTTGGCACCGATGCAGCGAGCGAAAATGCGTCAAACAGCCAAATCGAGAAAGCACGTTTTGCGAGTGTTGCACGCATGTAAACTCGGTCTCCGAGTGTCAAAAACCTTTATTTTGTTCAAATGCATCGTTTTGCATCGTTGAAACTCGTTTGGCACCGATGCAGCGAGCGAAAATGCGTCAAACAGCCAAATCGAGAAAGCACGTTTTGCGAGTGTTGCACGCATGTAAACTCGGTCTCCGAGTGTCAAAAACCTTTATTTTGTGCAAATGCATCGTTTTGCATCGTTGAAACTCGTTTGGCACTGATGCAGCGAGCGAAAATGCGTCAAACAGCCAAATCGAGAAAGCACGTTTTGCGAGTGTTGCACGCATGTAAACTCGGTCCCCGAGTGTCAAAAACCTTTATTTTGTGCAAATGCATCGTTTTGCATCGTTGAAACTCGTTTGGCACCGATGCAGCGAGCGAAAATGCGTCAAACAGCCAAATCGAGAAAGCACGTTTTGCGAGTGTTGCACGCATGTAAACTCGGTCTCCGAGTGTCAAAAACCTTCATTTTGTGCAAATGCATCGTTTTGCATCGTTGAAACTCGTTTGGCACCGATGCAGCGAGCGAAAATGCGTCAAACAGCCAAATCGAGAAAGCACGTTTTGCGAGTGTTGCACGCATGTAAACTCGGTCTCCGAGTGTCAAAAACCTTTATTTTGTGCAAATGCATCGTTTTGCATCGTTGAAACTCGTTTGGCACCGATGCAGCGAGCGAAAATGCGTCAAACAGCCAAATCGAGAAAGCACGTTTTGCGAGTGTTGCACGCATGTAAACTCGGTCTCCTAGTGTCAAAAACCTTTATTTTGTGCAAATGCATCGTTTTGCATCGTTGAAACTCGTTTGGCACCGATGCAGCGAGCGAAAATGCGTCAAACAGCCAAATCGAGAAAGCACGTTTTGCGAGTGTTGCACGCATGTAAACTCGGTCTCCGAGTGTCAAAAACCTTTATTTTGTGCAAATGCATCGTTTTGCATCGTTGAAACTCGTTTGGCACCGATGCAGCGAGCGAAAATGCGTCAAACAGCCAAATCAAGAAAGCACGTTTTGCGAGTGTTGCACGCATGTAAACTCGGTCTCCGAGTGTCAAAAACCTTTATTTTGTTCAAATGCATCGTTTTGCATCGTTGAAATTCGTTTGGCACCGATGCAGCGAGCGAAAATGGGTCAAACAGCCAAATCGAGAAAGCACGTTTTGCGAGTGTTGCACGCATGTAAACTCGGTCTCCGAGTGTCAAAAACCTTTATTTTGTGCAAATGCATCGTTTTGCATCGTTGAAACTCGTTTGGCACCGATGCAGCAAGCGAAAATGCGTCAAACAGCCAAATCGAGAAAGCACGTTTTGCGAGTGTTGCACGCATGTAAACTCGGTCTCCGAGTGTCAAAAACCTTTATTTTGTGCAAATGCATCGTTTTGCATCGTTGAAACTCGTTGGCACCGATGCAGCGAGCGAAAATGCGTCAAACAGCCAAATCGAGAAAGCACGTTTTGCGAGTGTTGCACGCATGTAAACTCAGTCTCCGAGTGTCAAAAACCTTTATTTTGTGCAAATGCATCGTTTTGCATCGTTGAAACTCGTTTGGCACCGATGCAGCGAGCGAAAATGCGTCAAACAGCCAAATCGAGAAAGCACGTTTTGCGAGTGTTGCACGCATGTAAACTCGGTCTCCGAGTGTCAAAAACCTTTATTTTGTGCAAATGCATCGTTTTGCATCGTTGAAACTCGTTTGGCACTGACGCAGCGAGCGAAAATGCGTCAAACAGCCAAATCGAGAAAGCACGTTTTGCGAGTGTTGCACGTATGTAAACTCGGTCTCCGAGTGTCAAAAACCTTTATTTTGTGCAGATGCATCGTTTTGCATCGTTGAAACTCGTTTGGCACCGATGCAGCGAGCGAAAGTGCGTCAAACAGCCAAATCGAGAAAGCACGTTTTGCGAGTTGCACGCATGTAAACTCGGTCTCCGAGTGTCAAAAACCTTTATTTTGTGCAAATGCATCGTTTTGCATCGTTGAAACTCGTTTGGCACTGACGCAGCGAGCGAAAATGCGTCAAACAGCCAAATCGAGAAAGCACGTTTTGCGAGTGTTGCACGCATGTAAACTCGGTCTCCGAGTGTCAAAAACCTTTATTTTGTGCAAATGCATCGTTTTGCATCGTTGAAACTCGTTTGGCACCGATGCAGCGAGCGAAAATGCGTCAAACAGCCAAATCGAGAAAGCACGTTTTGCGAGTTGCACGCATGTAAACTCGGTCTCCGAGTGTCAAAAACCTTTATTTTGTGCAAATGCATCGTTTTGCATCGTTGAAACTCGTTTGGCACCGATGCAGCGAGCGAAAATGCGTCAAACAGCCAAATCGAGAAAGCACGTTTTGCGAGTGTTGCACGCATGTAAACTCGGTTTCCGAGTGTCAAAAACCTTTATTTTGTGCAAATGCATCGTTTTGCATCGTTGAAATTCGTTTGGCACCGATGCAGCGAGCGAAAATGCGTCAAACAGCCAAATCGAGAAAGCACGTTTTGCAAGTGTTGCATGCATGTAAACTCGGTCTCCGAGTGTCAAAAACCTTTATTTTGTGCAAATGCATCGTTTTGCATCGTTGAAACTCGTTTGGCACCGATGCAGCGAGCGAAAATGCGTCAAACAGCCAAATCGAGAAAGCACGTTTTGCGAGTGTTGCACGCATGTAAACTCGGTCTCCGAGTGTCAAAAACCTTTATTTTGTGCAAATGCATCGTTTTGCATCGTTGAAATTCGTTTGGCACCGATGCAGCGAGCGAAAATGCGTCAAACAGCCAAATCGAGAAAGCACGTTTTGCGAGTGTTGCACGCATGTAAACTCGGTCTCCGAGTGTCAAAAACCTTTATTTTGTGCAAATGCATCGTTTTGCATCGTTGAAACTCGTTTGGCACCGATGCAGCGAGCGAAAATGCGTCAAACAGCCAAATCGAGAAAGCACGTTTTGCGAGTGTTGCACGCATGTAAACTCGGTCTCCGAGTGTCAAAAACCTTTATTTTGTGCAAATGCATCGTTTTGCATCGTTGAAACTCGTTTGGCACCGATGCAGCGAGCGAAAATGCGTCAAACAGCCAAATCGAGAAAGCACGTTTTGCGAGTGTTGCACGCATGTAAACTCGGTCTCCGAGTGTCAAAAACCTTTATTTTGTTCAAATATCGCTTTGCATCGTCAAAACTCGTTTGGCAACGATGCCGCTAGCGAAAAAGCGTCAATCAGCCAAATCGAGCCATCGCGTTTTGCGAGCGCTGCACGCATGTAAACTCGGTCGCCGAGTATCATAAACCTTTTTTTTTTCTTCAAATGCATCGTTTTACATCGTTAAAGCTCGTTTGGCACCGATACCGCGAGCGAAAAAGCGTCAATCATCCAAATCGAGCCATCGCGTTTTGCGAGCGCTGCACGCATGTAAGATCGGTCGCCGAGTATCAAAAACCTTTATTTTGTGCAAATGCATCGTTTTGCATCGTTAAAACTCGTTTGGCACTGATGTCGAGAGCGAAAAAGTGTCAATCAGCCAAATCGAGCCATCGCGTTTTGCGAGCGTGGCACTCATGTAGACTCGATCTCCGAACGTCAAAAACGTTAATTTTGGGCAAATGCATCGTTTTGCATCGTCAAAACTCGTTTGTCACCGATGCACGAGCAAAAAAGCGTCTAAAAGCCAAATCGAGCTATCGCGTTTTGCACGCGTGGCACTCATGTAGACTCGGTCGCGGAGTATCAAGAACCTTTATTTTGTGCAAATGCATCGTTTTGCATTGTTAAAACTCGTTTGGCACCGATGCTGCGAGCGAAAAAGCGTCAATCAGCCAAATCGAGCCATCGCGTTTTGCGAGCGCTGCACGCATGTAAACTCGATCGCCGAGTATCAAAAACCTTTATTTTGTGCAAATGCATCGTTTTGCATCGTTAGAACTCGTTTGACACCGATGCCGCGAGCGAAAAAGATTCAAACAGCTAATTCGAGCCATCTCGTTTTGCGAGCGCTGCACGCATGTAAACTCGATCTCCGAATGTCAAAAACCTTAATTTTGTTTAAATGCATCGTTTTGCATCGTCAAAACTCTTTAGGCAAAGATGCCGTGAGCGAAAATGTGTCAATCAGCCAAATCAAGCTATCGCGTTCTGCGCGCGTGGCACTCATGTAAACTTGGTCGCCGAGTATCAAAAACCTTTATTTTGTGCAAATGCATCGTTTTGCATCGTTAAAACTCGTTTGGCACCGATGCTGCGAGCGAAAAAGCGTCAATCAGCCAAATCGAGCCATCGCGTTTTGCGAGCGCTGCACGCATGTAAACTCGGTCGCCGAGTATCAAAAACCTTTATTTTCTGCAAATGCATCGTTTTGCATCGTTAAAACTCGTTTGGCACTGATGTCGCGAGCGAAAAAGTGTCAATCAGCCAAATCGAGCCATCGCGTTTTGCGAGCGCTGCACGCATGTAAGCTCGGTCGCCGAGTATCAAAAACCTTTATTTTGTGCAAATGCATCGTTTTACATCGTTAAAACTCGTTTGGCACCGATGCCGCGAGCGAAAAAGCGTCAATCATCCAAATCAAGCCATCGCGTTTTGCGAGCGCTGCACGCATGTAAACTCGATCTCCGAATGTCAAAAACCTTTATTTTGTGCAAATGCATCGTTTTACATCGTTAAAAATCGTTTTTCACCAATGCCGCGAGCGAAAAAGCGTCAATCAGCCAAATCGAGCCATCGCGTTTTGCGAGCGCTGCACGCATGTAAACTCGGTCGCCGAGTATCAAAAACCTTTGTTTTGTTCAAATGCATCGTTTTACATCGTTAAAACTCGTTTGGCACCGATACCGCGAACGAAAAAGCGTCAATCATCCAAATCGAGCTATCGCGTTTTGCACGCGTGGCACTCATGTAGACTCGGTCGCGGAGTATCAAGAACATTTGTTTTGTGCAAATGCATCGTTTTGCATTGTTAAAACTCGTTTGGCACCGATGCCGCGAGCGAAAAAGCGTCAATCAGCCAAATCAAGCCATCGCGTTTTGCGAGCGCTGCACGCATGTAAGCTCGGTCGCCGAGTATCAAAAACCTCTATTTTGTTCAAATGCATCGTTTTACATCGTTAAAACTCGTTTGGCACCGATGCCGCGAGCGAAAAAGCGTCAATCAGCTAAATCGAACCATCGCGTTTGGCGAGCGCTGCACGCATGTAAACTCGGTCTCGGAGTATCAAAAACCTTTATTTTGTGCAAATGCATCGTTTTGCATTGTTAAAACTCGTTTGGCACCGATGCTGCGAGCGAAAAAGCGTCAATCAGCCAAATCGAGCCATCGCGTTTTGCGAGCGCTGCACGCATGTAAGCTCGATCTCAGAATGTCAAAAACCTTAATTTTGTGCAAATGCATCGTTTTGCATCGTTAGAACTCGTTTGACACCGATGCCGCGAGCGAAAAAGCGTCAATCAGCCAAATCAAGCCATCGCGTTTTGCGAGCGCTGCACGCATGTAAACTCGATCGCCGAGTATCAAAAACCTTTATTTTGTGCAAATGCATCGTTTTGCATCGTTAAAACTCGTTTGGCACCGATGCCGCGAGCGAAAAAGCGTCAATCATCCAAATCGAGCCATCGCGTTTTGCGAGCGCTGCACGCATGTAAACTCGGTCGCCGAGTATTAAAAACCTTAATTTTGTGCAAATGCATCGTTTTGCATCGTCAAAACTCGTTTGGCAACGATGCCGCTAGCGAAAAAGCGTCAATCATCCAAATCGAGTTATCGCGTTTTGCGAGCGCTGCACGCATGTAAGGACGGTCGCCGAGTATCAAAAACCGTTATTTTGTGCAAATGCATCGTTTTACGTCGTTAAAACTCGTTTGGCACCGATGCCGCGAGCGAAAACGCGTCAATCATCCAAATCAAGCCATCGCGTTTTGCGAGCGCTGCACGCATGTAAACTCGATCTCCGAATGTCAAAAACCTTTATTTTGTGCAAATGCATCGTTTTACATCGTTAAAAATCGTTTTTCACCAATGCCGCGAGCGAAAAAGCGTCAATCAGCCAAATCGAGCCATCGCGTTTTGCGAGCGCTGCACGCATGTAAACTCGGTCGCCGAGTATCAAAAACCTTTGTTTTGTTCAAATGCATCGTTTTACATCGTTAAAACTCGTTTGGCACCGATACCGCGAACGAAAAAGCGTCAATCATCCAAATCGAGCTATCGCGTTTTGCACGCGTGGCACTCATGTAGACTCGGTCGCGGAGTATCAAGAACATTTGTTTTGTGCAAATGCATCGTTTTGCATTGTTAAAACTCGTTTGGCACCGATGCCGCGAGCGAAAAAGCGTCAATCAGCCAAATCAAGCCATCGCGTTTTGCGAGCGCTGCACGCATGTAAGCTCGGTCGCCGAGTATCAAAAACCTCTATTTTGTTCAAATGCATCGTTTTACATCGTTAAAACTCGTTTGGCACCGATGCCGCGAGCGAAAAAGCGTCAATCAGCTAAATCGAACCATCGCGTTTGGCGAGCGCTGCACGCATGTAAACTCGGTCTCGGAGTATCAAAAACCTTTATTTTGTGCAAATGCATCGTTTTGCATTGTTAAAACTCGTTTGGCACCGATGCTGCGAGCGAAAAAGCGTCAATCAGCCAAATCGAGCCATCGCGTTTTGCGAGCGCTGCACGCATGTAAGCTCGATCTCAGAATGTCAAAAACCTTAATTTTGTGCAAATGCATCGTTTTGCATCGTTAGAACTCGTTTGACACCGATGCCGCGAGCGAAAAAGATTCAAACAGCTAATTCGAGCCATCTCGTTTTGCGAGCGCTGCACGCATGTAAACTCGATCTCCGAATGTCAAAAACCTTAATTTTGTTTAAATGCATCGTTTTGCATCGTCAAAACTCGTTAGGCAAAGATGCCGTGAGCAAAAATGTGTCAATCAGCCAAATCAAGCTATCGCGTTCTGCGAGCGCTGCACGCATGTAAGCTCGGTCGCCGAGTATCAAAAACCTTAATTTTGTACAAATGCATCGTTTTACATCGTTAAAAATCGTTTGGCACCGATGCTGCGAGCGAAAAAGCGTCAATCAGCCAAATCGAGCCATCGCGTTTTGCGAGCGCTGCACGCATGTAAACTCGATCGCCGAGTATCAAAAACCTTTATTTTGTGCAAATGCATCGTTTTGCATCGTTAAAACTCGTTTGGCACCGATGCCGCGAGCGAAAAAGCGTCAATCATCCAAATCGAGCCATCGCGTTTTGCGAGCGCTGCACGCATGTAAACTCGGTCGCCGAGTATTAAAAACCTTAATTTTGTGCAAATGCATCGTTTTGCATCGTCAAAACTCGTTTGGCAACGATGCCAATAGCGAAAAAGCGTCAATCCGCCAAATCGAGCCATCGCGTTTTGCGAGCGCTGCACGCATGTAAGCTCGGTCGCCGAGTATCAAATACCTTTATTTTGTGCAAATGCATCGTTTTACATCGTTAAAACTCGATTGGCACCGATGCCGCGAGCGAAAACGCGTCAATCATCCAAATCAAGCCATCGCGTTTTGCGAGCGCTGCACGCATGTAAACTCGATCACCGAATGTCATAAACCTTTATTTTGTGCAAATGCATCGTATTACATCGTTAAAAATCGTTTTTCACCAATGCCGCGAGCGAAAAAGCGTCAATCAGCCAAATCGAGCCATCGCGTTTTGCGAGCGCTGCACGCATGTAAACTCGGTCGCCGAGTATCAAAAACCTTTGTTTTGTTCAAATGCATCGTTTTACATCGTTAAAACTCGTTTGGCACCGATACCGCGAACGAAAAAGCGTCAATCATCCAAATCGAGCTATCGCGTTTTGCACGCGTGGCACTCATGTAGACTCGGTCGCGGAGTATCAAGAACATTTGTTTTGTGCAAATGCATCGTTTTGCATTGTTAAAAATTGTTTGGCACCGATGCCGCGAGCGAAAAAGCGTCAATCAGCCAAATCAAGCCATCGCGTTTTGCGAGCGCTGCACGCATGTAAACTCGATCTCCGAACGTCAAAAACGTTAATTTTGGGCAAATGCATCGTTTTGCATCGTCAAAACTCGTTTGTCACCGATGCACGAGCAAAAAAGCGTCTAACAGCCAAATCGAGCTATCGCGTTTTGCACGCGTGGCACTCATGTAGACTCGGTCGCGGAGTATCAAAAACGTTTATTTTGTGCAAATGCATCGTTTTGCATTGTTAAAACTCGTTTGGCACCGATGCTGCGAGCGAAAAAGCGTCAATCAGCCAAATCGAGCCATCGCGTTTTGCGAGCGCTGCACGCATGTAAGCTCGATCTCCGAATGTCAAAAACCTTAATTTTGTGCAAATGCATCGTTTTACATCGTTAAAAATCGTTTGGCACCGATGCCGCGAGCCAAAAAGCGTCAATCAGCCAAATCGAGCCACCGCGTTTTGCGAGCGCTGCACGCATGTAAAATCGGTCGCCGAGTATCAAAAACCTTTATTTTGTGCAAATGCATCGTTCTACATCGTTAAAAATCGTTTGGCACCGATGCCGCGAGCGAAAAAGCGTCAATCAGCCAAATCAAGCCATCGCGTTTTGCGAGCGCTGCACGCATGTAAACTCGATCTCCGAACGTCAAAAACGTTAATTTTGGGCAAATGCATCGTTTTGCACCTTCAAAACTCGTTTGCCACCGATGCACGAGCAAAAAAGCGTCTAACAGCCAAATCGAGCTATCGCGTTTTGCACGCGTGGCACTCATGTAGACTCGGTCGCCGAGTATCAAAAACCTTTATTTTGTGCAAATGCATCGTTTTACATCGTTAAAAATCGTTTGGCACCGATGCCGCGAGCGAAAAAGCGTCAATCAGCCAAATCGAGCCATCGCGTTTTGCGAGCGCTGCACGCATGTAAACTCGATCTCCGAACTTCAAAAACGTTAATTTTGGGCAAATGCATCGTTTTGCATCGTCAAAACTCGTTTGTCACCGATGCACGAGCAAAAAAGCGTCTAACAGCCAAATAGAGCTATCGCGTTTTGCACGCGTGGCACTCATGTAGACTCGGTCGCGGAGTATCAAAAACCTTTATTTTGTGCAAATGCATCGTTTTGCATTTTTAAAACTCGTTTGGCACCGATGCTGCGAGCGAAAAAGCGTCAATCAGCCAAATCGAGCCATCGCGTTTTGCGAGCGCTGCACGCATGTAAACTCGATCTCCGAACGTCAAAAACGTTAATTTTGGGCAAATGCATCGTTTTGCATCGTGAAAACTCGTTTGTCACCGATGCACGAGCAAAAAAGCGTCTAAAAGCCAAATCGAGCTATCGCGTTTTGCACGCGTGGCACTCATGTAGACTCGGTCGCGGAGTATCAAGAACCTTTATTTTGTGCAAATGCATCGTTTTGCATTGTTAAAACTCGTTTGGCACCGATGCTGCGAGCGAAAAAGCGTCAATCAGCCAAATCGAGCCATCGCGTTTTGCGAGCGCTGCACGCATGTAAACTCGATCGCCGAGTATCAAAAACCTTTATTTTGTGCAAATGCATCGTTTTGCATCGTTAGAACTCGTTTGACACCGATGCCGCGAGCGAAAACGCGTCAATCATCCAAATCAAGCCATCGCGTTTTGCGAGCGCTGCACGCATGTAAACTCGATCTCCGAATGTCAAAAACCTTTATTTTGTGCAAATGCATCGTTTTACATCGTTAAAAATCGTTTTTCACCAATGCCGCGAGCGAAAAAGCGTCAATCAGCCAAATCGAGCCATCGCGTTTTGCGAGCGCTGCACGCATGTAAACTCGGTCGCCGAGTATCAAAAACCTTTGTTTTGTTCAAATGCATCGTTTTACATCGTTAAAACTCGTTTGGCACCGATACCGCGAACGAAAAAGCGTCAATCATCCAAATCGAGCTATCGCGTTTTGCACGCGTGGCACTCATGTAGACTCGGTCGCGGAGTATCAAGAACATTTGTTTTGTGCAAATGCATCGTTTTGCATTGTTAAAAATCGTTCGGCACCGATGCCGCGAGCGAAAAAGCGTCAATCAGCCAAATCAAGCCATCGCGTTTTGCGAGCGCTGCACGCATGTAAACTCGATCTCCGAACGTCAATAACGTTAATTTTGGGCAAATGCATCGTTTTGCATCGTCAAAACTCGTTTGTCACCGATGCACGAGCAAAAAAGCGTCTAACAGCCAAATCGAGCTATCGCGTTTTGCACGCGTGGCACTCATGTAGACTCGGTCGCGGAGTATCAAAAACGTTTATTTTGTGCAAATGCATCGTTTTGCATTGTTAAAACTCGTTTGGCACCGATGCTGCGAGCGAAAAAGCGTCAATCAGCCAAATCGAGCCATCGCGTTTTGCGAGCGCTGCACGCATGTAAGCTCGATCTCCGAATGTCAAAAACCTTAATTTTGTGCAAATGCATCGTTTTGCATCGTTAGAACTCGTTTGGCACTGATGCCGCGAGCGAAAAAGTGTCAATCAGCCAAATCGAGCCATCGCGTTTTGCGAGCGCTGCACGCATGTAAGCTCGGTCGCCGAGTATCAAATACCTTTATTTTGTGCAAATGCATCGTTTTACATCGTTAAAACTCGTTTGGCACCGATGCCGCGAGCGAAAAAGCGTCAATCATCCAAATCGAGCCATCGCGTTTTGCGAGCGCTGCACGCTCGGTCGCCGAGTATCAAAAACCGTTATTTTGTGCAAATGCATCGTTTTACATCGTTAAAACTCGTTTGGCACCGATGCCGCGAGCGAAAACGCGTCAATCATCCAAATCAAGCCATCGCGTTTTGCGAGCGCTGCACGCATGTAAACTCGATCTCCGAATGTCAAAAACCTTTATTTTGTGCAAATGCATCGTTTTACATCGTTAAAAATCGTTTTTCACCAATGCCGCGAGCGAAAAAGCGTCAATCAGCCAAATCAAGCTATCGCGTTTTGCGAGCGCTGCACGCATGTAAGCTCGGTCGCCGAGTATCAACAACCTTTGTTTTGTTCAAATGCATCGTTTTGCATCGTTAAAACTCGTTTGGCACCGATGCCGCGAGCGAAAAAGCGTCAATCATCCAAATCGAGCCATCGCGTTTTGCGAGCGCTGCACGCATGTAAACTCGGTCGCCGAGTATTAAAAACCTTAATTTTGTGCAAATGCATCGCTTTGCATCGTCAAAACTCGTTTGGCAACGATGCCGCTAGCGAAAAAGCGTCAATCAGCCAAATCGAGTCATCGCGTTTCGCGAGCGCTGCACGCATGTAAACTCGGTCGCCGAGTATCAAAAACCTTTGTTTTGTTCAAATGCATCGTTTTAAATCGTTAAAACTCGTTTGGCACCGATGCCGCGAGCGAAAAAGCGTCAATCATCCAAATCGAGCCATCGCGTTTTGCGAGCGCTGCACGCATGTAAACTCGGTCGCCGAGTATCAAAAACCTTTGTTTTGTTCAAATGCATCGTTTTACATCGTTAAAACTCGTTTGGCACCGATGCCGCGAGCGTTAAAGCGTCAATCATCCAAATCGAGCCATCGCGTTTTGCGAGCGCTGCACGCATGTAAGCTCGGTCGCCGAGTATCAAAACCCTTTATTTTGTGCGAATGCATCGTTTTGCATCGTCAAAACTCGTTTGGCAACGATGCCGCTAGCGAAAAAGCGTCAATCAGCCAAATCGAGCCATCGCGTTTTGCGAGCGCTGCACGCATGTAAACTCGGTCGCCGAGTATCAAAAACCTTTGTTTTGTTCAAATGCATCGTTTTACATCGTTAAAACTCGTTTGGCACCGATACCGCGAACGAAAAAGCGTCAATCATCCAAATCGAGCTATCGCGTTTTGCACGCGTGGCACTCATGTAGACTCGGTCGCGGAGTATCAAGAACATTTGTTTTGTGCAAATGCATCGTTTTGCATTGTTAAAACTCGTTTGGCACCGATGCCGCGAGCGAAAAAGCGTCAATCAGCCAAATCAAGCCATCGCGTTTTGCGAGCGCTGCACGCATGTAAGCTCGGTCGCCGAGTATCAAAAACCTCTATTTTGTTCAAATGCATCGTTTTACATCGTTAAAACTCGTTTGGCACCGATGCCGCGAGCGAAAAAGCGTCAATCAGCTTAATCGAACCATCGCGTTTGGCGAGCGCTGCACGCATGTAAACTCGGTCGCTGAGTATCAAAAACCTTTGTTTTGTTCAAATGCATCGTTTTACATCGTTAAAACTCGTTTGGCACCGATGCCGCGAGCGAAAAAGCGTCAATCATCCAAATCGATCCATCGCGTTTTGCGAGCGCTGCACGCATGTAAAATCGGTCGCCGAGTATCAAAAACCTTTATTTTGTGCAAATGCATCGTTTTACATCGTTAAAAATCGTTTGGCACCGATGCCGCGAGCGAAAAAGCGTCAATCATCCAAATCGAGCCATCGCGTTTTGCGAGCGCTGCACGCATGTAAGCTCGGTCGTCGAGTATCAAAACCCTTTATTTTGTGCGAATGCATCGTTTTGCATCGTCAAAACTCGTTTGGCAACGATGCCGCTAGCGAAAAAGCGTCAATCAGCCAAATCGAGCCATCGCGTTTTGCGAGCGCTGCACGCATGTAAACTCGATCTCCGAACGTCAAAAACGTTAATTTTGGGCAAATGCATCGTTTTGCATCGTCAAAACTCGTTTGTCACCGATGCACGAGCAAAAAAGCGTCTAAAAGCCAAATCGAGCTATCGCGTTTTGCACGCGTGGCACTCATGTAGACTCGGTCGCGGAGTATCAAGAACCTTTATTTTGTGCAAATGCATCGTTTTGCATTGTTAAAACTCGTTTGGCACCGATGCTGCGAGCGAAAAAGCGTCAATCAGCCAAATCGAGCCATCGCGTTTTGCGAGCGCTGCACGCATGTAAACTCGATCGCCGAGTATCAAAAACCTTTATTTTGTGCAAATGCATCGTTTTGCATCGTTAAAACTCGTTTGGCACCGATGCCGCGAGCGAAAAAGCGTCAATCATCCAAATCGAGCCATCGCGTTTTGCGAGCGCTGCACGCATGTAAACTCGGTCGCCGAGTATTAAAAACCTTAATTTTGTGCAAATGCACCGTTTTGCATCGTCAAAACTCGTTTGGCAACGATGCCGCTAGCGAAAAAGCGTCAATCCGCCAAATCGAGCCATCGCGTTTTGCGAGCGCTGCACGCATGTAAGCTCGGTCGCCGAGTATCAAATACCTTTATTTTGTGCAAATGCATCGTTTTACATCGTTAAAACTCGATTGGCACCGATGCCGCGAGCGAAAACGCGTCAATCATCCAAATCAAGCCATCGCGTTTTGCGAGCGCTGCACGCATGTAAACTCGATCTCCGAATGTCAAAAACCTTTATTTTGTGCAAATGCATCGTTTTACATCGTTAAAAATCGTTTTTCACCAATGCCGCGAGCGAAAAAGCGTCAATCAGCCAAATCGAGCCATCGCGTTTTGCGAGCGCTGCACGCATGTAAACTCGGTCGCCGAGTATCAAAAACCTTTGTTTTGTTCAAATGCATCGTTTTACATCGTTAAAACTCGTTTGGCACCGATACCGCGAACGAAAAAGCGTCAATCATCCAAATCGAGCTATCGCGTTTTGCACGCGTGGCACTCATGTAGACTCGGTCGCGGAGTATCAAGAACATTTGTTTTGTGCAAATGCATCGTTTTGCATTGTTAAAAATCGTTTGGCACCGATGCCGCGAGCGAAAAAGCGTCAATCAGCCAAATCAAGCCATCGCGTTTTGCGAGCGCTGCACGCATGTAAACTCGATCTCCGAACGTCAAAAACGTTAATTTTGGGCAAATGCATCGTTTTGCATCGTCAAAACTCGTTTGTCACCGATGCACGAGCAAAAAAGCGTCTAACAGCCAAATCGAGCTATCGCGTTTTGCACGCGTGGCACTCATGTAGACTCGGTCGCGGAGTATCAAAAACGTTTATTTTGTGCAAATGCATCGTTTTGCATTGTTAAAACTCGTTTGGCACCGATGCTGCGAGCGAAAAAGCGTCAATCAGCCAAATCGAGCCATCGCGTTTTGCGAGCGCTGCACGCATGTAAGCTCGGTCGCCGAGTATCAAATACCTTTATTTTGTGCAAATGCATCGTTTTACATCGTTAAAACTCGTTTGGCACCGATGCCGCGAGCGAAAAAGCCTCAATCATCCAAATCGAGCCATCGCGTTTTGCGAGCGCTGCACGCATGTAAGCTCGGTCGCCGAGTATCAAAAACCGTTATTTTGTGCAAATGCATCGTTTTACATCGTTAAAACTCGTTTGGCACCGATGCCGCGAGCGAAAACGCGTCAATCATCCAAATCAAGCCATCGCGTTTTGCGAACGCTGCACGCATGTAAACTCGATCTCCGAATGTCAAAAACCTTTATTTTGTGCATATGCATCGTTTTACATCGTTAAAAATCGTTTTTCACCAATGCCGCGAGCAAAAAAGCGTCAATCAGCCAAATCGAGCCATCGCGTTTTGCGAGCGCTGCACGCATGTAAACTCGGTCGCCGAGTATCAAAAACCTTTGTTTTGTTCAAATGCATCGTTTTACATCGTTAAAACTCGTTTGGCACCGATACCGCGAACGAAAAAGCGTCAATCATCCAAATCGAGCTATCGCGTTTTGCGAGCGCTGCACGCATGTAAGCTCGGTCGCCGAGTATCAAAAACCTTTATTTTGTGCAAATGCATCGTTTTACATCGTTAAAACTCGTTTGGCAGCGATGCCGCGAGCGAAAAAGCGTCAATCATCCAAATCAAGCCATCGCGTTTTGCGAGCGCTGCACGCATGTAAACTCGATCTCCGAATGTCAAAAACCTTTATTTTGTGCAAATGCATCGTTTTACATCGTTAAAAATCGTTTGTCACCAATGCCGCGAGCGAAAAAGCGTCAATCAGCCAAATCGAGCCATCGCGTTTTGCGAGCGCTGCACGCATGTAAACTCGGTCGCCGAGTATCATAAACCTTTGTTTTGTTCAAATGCATCGTTTTACATCGTTAAAACTCGTTTGGCACCGATACCGCGAGCGAAAAAGCGTCAATCATCCAAATCGAGCCATCGCGTTTTGCGAGCGCTGCACGCATGTAAGATCGGTCGCCGAGTATCAAAAACCTTTATTTTGTGCAAATGCATCGTTTTGCATCGTTAAAACTCGTTTGGCACTGATGTCGAGAGCGAAAAAGTGTCAATCAGCCAAATCGAGCCATCGCGTTTTGCGAGCGCTGCACGCATGTAAGCTCGGTCGCCGAGTATCAAAAACCTTTATTTTGTGCAAATGCATCGTTTTACATCATTAAAAATCGTTTGGCACCGATGCCGCGAGCGAAAAAGCGTCAATCAGCCAAATCGAGCCATCGCGTTTTGCGAGCGCTGCACGCATGTAAACTCGGTCGCCGAGTATCAACAACCTTTGTTTTGTTCAAATGCATCGTTTTGCATCGTTAAAACTCGTTTGGCACCGATGCCGCGAGCGAAAAAGCGTCAGTCATCCGAATCGAGCCATCGCGTTTTGCGAGCGCTGCACGCATGTAAACTCGGTCGCCGAGTATCAAAAACCTTTGTTTTGTTCAAATGCATCGTTTTACATCGTTAAAACTCGTTTGGCAACGATGCCGCGAGCGAAAAAGCGTCAATCATCCAAATCGAGCCATCGCGTTTTGCGAGCGCTGCACGCATGTAAGCTCGGTCGCCGAGTATCAAAACCCTTTATTTTGTGCGAATGCATCGTTTTGCATCGTCAAAACTCGTTTGGCAACGATGCCGCTAGCGAAAAAGCGTCAATCAGCCAAATCGAGCCATCGCGTTTTGCGAGCGCTGCACGCATGTAAACTCGATCTCCGAACGTCAAAAACGTTAATTTTGGGCAAATGCATCGTTTTGCATCGTCAAAACTCGTTTGTCACCGATGCACGAGCAAAAAAGCGTCTAAAAGCCAAATCGAGCTATCGCGTTTTGCACGCGTGGCACTCATGTAGACTCGGTCGCGGAGTATCAAGAACCTTTATTTTGTGCAAATGCATCGTTTTGCATTGTTAAAACTCGTTTGGCACCGATGCTGCGAGCGAAAAAGCGTCAATCAGCCAAATCGAGCCATCGCGTTTTGCGAGCGCTGCACGCATGTAAGCTCGATCTCAGAATGTCAAAAACCTTAATTTTGTGCAAATGCATCGTTTTGCATCGTTAGAACTCGTTTGACACCGATGCCGCGAGCGAAAAAGATTCAAACAGCTAATTCGAGCCATCTTGTTTTGCGAGCGCTGCACGCATGTAAACTCGATCTCCGAATGTCAAAAACCTTATTTTTGTTTAAATGCATCGATTTGCATCGTCAAAACTCGTTAGGCAAAGATGCCGTGAGCAAAATGTGTCAATCAGCCAAATCAAGCTATCGCGTTCTGCGAGCGCTGCACGCATGTAAGCTCGGTCGCCGAGTATCAAAAACCTTAATTTTGTACAAATGCATCGTTTTACATCGTTAAAAATCGTTTGGCACCGATGCTGCGAGCGAAAAAGCGTCAATCAGCCAAATCGAGCCATCGCGTTTTGCGAGCGCTGCACGCATGTAAACTCGGTCGCCGAGTATCAAAAACCTTTATTTTCTGCAAATGCATCGTTTTGCATCGTTAAAACTCGTTTGGCACTGATGTCGCGAGCGAAAAAGTGTCAATCAGCCAAATCGAGCCATCGCGTTTTGCGAGCGCTGCACGCATGTAAGCTCGGTCGCCGAGTATCAAAAACCTTTATTTTGTGCAAATGCATCGTTTTACATCGTTAAAAATCGTTTGGCACCGATGCCGCGAGCGAAAAAGCGTCAATCAGCCAAATCGAGCCATCGCGTTTTGCGAGCGCTGCACGCATGTAAACTCGGTCGCCGAGTATCAAAAACCTTTATTTTCTGCAAATGCATCGTTTTGCATCGTTAAAACTCGTTTGGCACTGATGTCGCGAGCGAAAAAGTATCAATCAGCCAAATCGAGCCATCGCGTTTTGCGAGCGCTGCACGCATGTAAGCTCGGTCGCCGAGTATCAAAAACCTTAATTTTGTGCAAATGCATCGTTTTGCATCGTTAGAACTCGTTTGACACCGATGCCGCGAGCGAAAAAGATTCAAACAGCTAATTCGAGCCATCTCGTTTTGCGAGCGCTGCACGCATGTAAACTCGATCTCCGAATGTCAAAAACCTTAATTTTGTTTAAATGCATCGTTTTGCATCGTCAAAACTCGTTAGGCAAAGATGCCGTGAGCGAAAATGTGTCAATCAGCCAAATCAAGCTATCGCGTTTTGCGAGCGCTGCACGCATGTAAGCTCGGTCGCCGAGTATCAAAAACCGTTATTTTGTGCAAATGCATCGTTTTACATCGTTAAAACTCGTTTGGCACCGATGCCGCGAGCGAAAAAGCGTCAATCATCCAATTCAAGCCATCGCGTTTTGCGAGCGCTGCACGCATGTAAACTCGATCTCCGAATGTCAAAAACCTTTATTTTGTGCAAATGCATCGTTTTACATCGTTAAAAATCGTTTGTCACCAATGCCGCGAGCGAAAAAGCGTCAATCAGCCAAATCGAGTCATCGCGTTTCGCGAGCGCTGCACGCATGTAAACTCGGTCGCCGAGTATCAAAAACCTTTGTTTTGTTCAAATGCATCGTTTTAAATCGTTAAAACTCGTTTGGCACCGATGCCGCGAGCGAAAAAGCGTCAATCATCCAAATCGAGCCATCGCGTTTTGCGAGCGCTGCACGCATGTAAACTCGGTCGCCGAGTATCAAAAACCTTTGTTTTGTTCAAATGCATCGTTTTACATCGTTAAAACTCGTTTGGCACCGATGCCGCGAGCGTTAAAGCGTCAATCATCCAAATCGAGCCATCGCGTTTTGCGAGCGCTGCACGCATGTAAGCTCGGTCGCCGAGTATCAAAACCCTTTATTTTGTGCGAATGCATCGTTTTGCATCGTCAAAACTCGTTTGGCAACGATGCCGCTAGCGAAAAAGCGTCAATCAGCCAAATCGAGCCATCGCGTTTTGCGAGCGCTGCACGCATGTAAACTCGATCTCCGAACGTCAAAAACGTTAATTTTGGGCAAATGCATCGTTTTGCATCGTCAAAACTCGTTTGTCACCGATGCACGAGCAAAAAAGCGTCTAAAAGCCAAATCGAGCTATCGCGTTTTGCACGCGTGGCACTCATGTAGACTCGGTCGCGGAGTATCAAGAACCTTTATTTTGTGCAAATGCATCGTTTTGCATTGTTAAAACTCGTTTGGCACCGATGCTGCGAGCGAAAAAGCGTCAATCAGCCAAATCGAGCCATCGCGTTTTGCGAGCGCTGCACGCATGTAAGCTCGGTCGCCGAGTATCAAATACCTTTATTTTGTGCAAATGCATCGTTTTACATCGTTAAAACTCGATTGGCACCGATGCCGCGAGCGAAAACGCGTCAATCATCCAAATCAAGCCATCGCGTTTTGCGAGCGCTGCACGCATGTAAACTCGATCTCCGAATGTCAAAAACCTTTATTTTGTGCAAATGCATCGTTTTACATCGTTAAAAATCGTTTTTCACCAATGCCGCGAGCGAAAAAGCGTCAATCAGCCAATCGAGCCATCGCGTTTTGCGAGCGCTGCACGCATGTAAACTCGGTCGCCGAGTATCAAAAACCTTTGTTTTGTTCAAATGCATCGTTTTACATCGTTAAAACTCGTTTGGCACCGATACCGCGAACGAAAAAGCGTCAATCATCCAAATCGAGCTATCGCGTTTTGCACGCGTGGCACTCATGTAGACTCGGTCGCGGAGTATCAAGAACATTTGTTTTGTGCAAATGCATCGTTTTGCATTGTTAAAAATCGTTTGGCACCGATGCCGCGAGCGAAAAAGCGTCAATCAGCCAAATCAAGCCATCGCGTTTTGCGAGCGCTGCACGCATGTAAACTCGATCTCCGAACGTCAAAAACGTTAATTTTGGGCAAATGCATCGTTTTGCATCGTCAAAACTCGTTTGTCACCGATGCACGAGCAAAAAAGCGTCTAACAGCCAAATCGAGCTATCGCGTTTTGCACGCGTGGCACTCATGTAGACTCGGTCGCGGAGTATCAAAAACGTTTATTTTGTGCAAATGCATCGTTTTTGCATTGTTAAAACTCGTTTGGCACCGATGCTGCGAGCGAAAAAGCGTCAATCAGCCAAATCGAGCCATCGCGTTTTGCGAGCGCTGCACGCATGTAAACTCGATCTCCGAATGTCAAAAACCTTTATTTTGTGCAAATGCATCGTTTTACATCGTTAAAAATCGTTTTTCACCAATGCCGCGAGCGAAAAAGCGTCAATCAGCCAAATCGAGCCATCGCGTTTTGCGAGCGCTGCACGCATGTAAACTCGGTCGCCGAGTATCAAAAACCTTTGTTTTGTTCAAATGCATCGTTTTACATCGTTAAAAACTCGTTTGGCACCGATACCGCGAACGAAAAAGCGTCAATCATCCAAATCGAGCTATCGCGTTTTGCACGCGTGGCACTCATGTAGACTCGGTCGCGGAGTATCAAGAACATTTGTTTTGTGCAAATGCATCGTTTGCATTGTTAAAACTCGTTTGGCACCGATGCCGCGAGCGAAAAAGCGTCAATCAGCCAAATCAAGCCATCGCGTTTTGCGAGCGCTGCACGCATGTAAGCTCGGTCGCCGAGTATCAAAAACCTCTATTTTGTTCAAATGCATCGTTTTACATCGTTAAAACTCGTTTGGCACCGATGCTGCGAGCGAAAAAGCGTCAATCAGCTTAATCGAACCATCGCGTTTGGCGAGCGCTGCACGCATGTAAACTCGGTCGCTGAGTATCAAAAACCTTTGTTTTGTTCAAATGCATCGTTTTACATCGTTAAAACTCGTTTGGCACCGATGCCGCGAGCGAAAAAGCGTCAATCATCCAAATCGAGCCATCGCGTTTTGCGAGCGCTGCACGCATGTAAAATCGGTCGCCGAGTATCAAAAACCTTTATTTTGTGCAAATGCATCGTTTTACATCGTTAAAAATCGTTTGGCACCGATGCCGCGAGCGAAAAAGCGTCAATCAGCCAAATCGAGCCATCGCGTTTTGCGAGCGCTGCTCGCATGTAAACTCGATCTCCGAACGTCAAAAACGTTAATTTTGGGCAAATGCATCGTTTTGCATCGTCAAAACTCGTTTGTCACCGATGCTCGAGCAAAAAAGCGTCTAACAGCCAAATCGAGCTATCGCGTTTTGTACGCGTGGCACTCATGTAGACTCGGTCGCGGAGTATCAAAAACCTTTATTTTGTGCAAATGCATCGTTTTGCATTGTTAAAACTCGTTTGACACCGATGCTGCGAGCGAAAAAGCGTCAATCAGCCAAATCGAGCCATCGCGTTTTGCGAGCGCTGCACGCATGTAAGCTCGATCTCAGAATGTCAAAAACCTTAATTTTGTGCAAATGCATCGTTTTGCATCGTTAGAACTCGTTTGACACCGATGCCGCGAGCGAAAAAGATTCAAACAGCTAATTCGAGCCATCTCGTTTTGCGAGCGCTGCACGCATGTAAACTCGATCTCCGAATGTCAAAAACCTTAATTTTGTTTAAATGCATCGCTTTGCATCGTCAAAACTCGTTAGGCAAAGATGCCGTGAGCAAAAATGTGTCAATCAGCCAAATCAAGCTATCGCGTTCTGCGAGCGCTGCACGCATGTAAGCTCGGTCGCCGAGTATCAAAAACCTTAATTTTGTACAAATGCATCGTTTTACATCGTTAAAAATCGTTTGGCACCGATGCTGCGAGCGAAAAAGCGTCAATCAGCCAATTCGAGCCATCGCGTTTTGCGAGCGCTGCACGCATGTAACTCGATCGCCGAGTATCAAAAACCTTTGTTTTGTGCAAATGCATCGTTTTACATCGTTAAAACTCGTTTGGCACCGATGCCGCGAGCGAAAAAGCGTCAATCATCCAAATAGAGGCATCGCGTTTTGCGAGCGCTGCACGCATGTAAACTCGGTCGCCGAGTATCAAAAACCTTTATTTTGTGCAAATGCATCGTTTTGCATCGTTTAAAACTCGTTTGGCACCGATGCCGCGAGCGAAAAAGCGTCAATCATCCAAATCGAGCCATCGCGTTTTGCGAGCGCTGCACGCATGTAAGCTCGGTCGTCGAGTATCAAAACCCTTTATTTTGTGCGAATGCATCGTTTTGCATCGTCAAAACTCGTTTGGCAACGATGCCGCTAGCGAAAAAGCGTCAATCAGCCAAATCGAGCCATCGCGTTTTGCGAGCGCTGCACGCATGTAAACTCGATCTCCGAACGTCAAAAACGTTAATTTTGGGCAAATGCATCGTTTTGCATCGTCAAAACTCGTTTGTCACCGATGCACGAGCAAAAAAGCGTCTAAAAGCCAAATCGAGCTATCGCGTTTTGCACGCGTGGCACTCATGTAGACTCGGTCGCGGAGTATCAAGAACCTTTATTTTGTGCAAATGCATCGTTTTGCATTGTTAAAACTCGTTTGGCACCGATGCTGCGAGCGAAAAAGCGTCAATCAGCCAAATCGAGCCATCGCGTTTTGCGAGCGCTGCACGCATGTAAACTCGATCGCCGAGTATCAAAAACCTTTATTTTGTGCAAATGCATCGTTTTGCATCGTTAAAACTCGTTTGGCACCGATGCCGCGAGCGAAAAAGCGTCAATCATCCAAATCGAGCCATCGCGTTTTGCGAGCGCTGCACGCATGTAAACTCGGTCGCCGAGTATTAAAAACCTTAATTTTGTGCAAATGCACCGTTTTGCATCGTCAAAACTCGTTTGGCAACGATGCCGCTAGCGAAAAAGCGTCAATCCGCCAAATCGAGCCATCGCGTTTTGCGAGCGCTGCACGCATGTAAGCTCGGTCGCCGAGTATCAAATACCTTTATTTTGTGCAAATGCATCGTTTTACATCGTTAAAACTCGATTGGCACCGATGCCGCGAGCGAAAACGCGTCAATCATCCAAATCAAGCCATCGCGTTTTGCGAGCGCTGCACGCATGTAAACTCGATCTCCGAATGTCAAAAACCTTTATTTTGTGCAAATGCATCGTTTTACATCGTTAAAAATCGTTTTTCACCAATGCCGCGAGCGAAAAAGCGTCAATCAGCCAAATCGAGCCATCGCGTTTTGCGAGCGCTGCACGCATGTAAACTCGGTCGCCGAGTATCAAAAACCTTTGTTTTGTTCAAATGCATCGTTTTACATCGTTAAAACTCGTTTGGCACCGATACCGCGAACGAAAAAGCGTCAATCATCCAAATCGAGCTATCGCGTTTTGCACGCGTGGCACTCATGTAGACTCGGTCGCGGAGTATCAAGAACATTTGTTTTGTGCAAATGCATCGTTTTGCATTGTTAAAAATCGTTTGGCACCGATGCCGCGAGCGAAAAAGCGTCAATCAGCTAAATCAAGCCATCGCGTTTTGCGAGCGCTGCACGCATGTAAACTCGATCTCCGAACGTCAAAAACGTTAATTTTGGGCAAATGCATCGTTTTGCATCGTCAAAACTCGTTTGTCACCGATGCACGAGCAAAAAAGCGTCTACCAGCCAAATCGAGCTATCGCGTTTTGCACGCGTGGCACTCATGTAGACTCGGTCGCGGAGTATCAAA
Source organism: Itoplectis maculator (assembly GCA_964034905.1). Lineage (NCBI taxonomy): Eukaryota > Metazoa > Arthropoda > Insecta > Hymenoptera > Ichneumonidae > Itoplectis > Itoplectis maculator. The sequence goes on from CAXITY010000205.1 coordinate 33,718, forward strand.
AAACGTTTATTTTGTGCAAATGCATCGTTTTGCATTGTTAAAACTCGTTTGGCACCGATGCTGCGAGCGAAAAAGCGTCAATCAGCCAAATCGAGCCATCGCGTTTTGCGAGCGCTGCACGCATGTAAGCTCGGTCGCCGAGTATCAAATACCTTTATTTTGTGCAAATGCATCGTTTTACATCGTTAAAACTCGTTTGGCACCGATGCCGCGAGCGAAAAAGCGTCAATCATCCAAATCGAGCCATCGCGTTTTGCGAGCGCTGCACGCATGTAAGCTCGGTCGCCGAGTATCAAAAACCGTTATTTTGTGCAAATGCATCGTTTTACATCGTTAAAACTCGTTTGGCACCGATGCCGCGAGCGAAAACGCGTCAATCATCCAAATCAAGCCATCGCGTTTTGCGAACGCTGCACGCATGTAAACTCGATCTCTGAATGTCAAAAACCTTTATTTTGTGCATATGCATCGTTTTACATCGTTAAAAATCGTTTTTCACCAATGCCGCGAGCAAAAAAGCGTCAATCAGCCAAATCGAGCCATCGCGTTTTGCGAGCGCTGCACGCATGTAAACTCGGTCGCCGAGTATCAAAAACCTTTGTTTTGTTCAAATGCATCGTTTTACATCGTTAAAACTCGTTTGGCACCGATACCGCGAACGAAAAAGCGTCAATCATCCAAATCGAGCTATCGCGTTTTGCGAGCGCTGCACGCATGTAAGCTCGGTCGCCGAGTATCAAAAACCTTTATTTTGTGCAAATGCATCGTTTTACATCGTTAAAACTCGTTTGGCACCGATGCCGCGAGCGAAAAAGCGTCAATCATCCAAATCAAGCCATCGCGTTTTGCGAGCGCTGCACGCATGTAAACTCGATCTCCGAATGTCAAAAACCTTTATTTTGTGCAAATGCATCGTTTTACATCGTTAAAAATCGTTTGTCACCAATGCCGCGAGCGAAAAAGCGTCAATCAGCCAAATCGAGCCATCGCGTTTTGCGAGCGCTGCACGCATGTAAACTCGGTCGCCGAGTATCATAAACCTTTGTTTTGTTCAAATGCATCGTTTTACATCGTTAAAACTCGTTTGGCACCGATACCGCGAGCGAAAAAGCGTCAATCATCCAAATCGAGCCATCGCGTTTTGCGAGCGCTGCACGCATGTAAGATCGGTCGCCGAGTATCAAAAACCTTTATTTTGTGCAAATGCATCGTTTTGCATCGTTAAAACTCGTTTGGCACTGATGTCGAGAGCGAAAAAGTGTCAATCAGCCAAATCGAGCCATCGCGTTTTGCGAGCGCTGCACGCATGTAAGCTCGGT
>CAXITY010000206.1:0-93097 GCA_964034905.1 Itoplectis maculator
GGGGGGGCGAAGCCCCCCCCCCGGCAGAATACAATTTTTTATATATCCTCTCTTGAAAAGGACATGGCACATCGTCTCGTCGAATATATCGAAATACTGAAGCTAGTATAACTCGGGCTGTGATTCGTCGACGATGCTACGTCGTGGTCGATAAACTTAGAGCGGCAAATTCGAAACAACAGGGCGCGCGCAGCGCGCATGTCGTAGTGAGCCATGCGACGTGAAAATAACAGAAGCGCGAGCGAAGCGAGCACGTTGTTGCCAGTCCTCTCTTAAAAAGGACATGACACATCGATAATTGAATATATCGTCGAAATACTAAAGCCAGTAAACTCCGGCTGTGGTTGGTCGACGATGCTACGTCATGGTCGATAAACTTAGAGCGGTAAATTCGAACCAACAGGGCGCGCGCGGCGCGCACGTCGTAGTGAGCCATGCTATATGAATATAACATCGAAAGTCGAATTATCGAAACTTGGAGCCGTTATAAGGGCCAATCACGAGCGCTTCTCTGCCAACCAAGCGTTCTGGTTGGTCGGCAGCGACTTCGATATAAAGTCGATTTCGGAATGTCATGGCCACTAAAACATCACGTATCGCGCGCATTTTAAATAGTTGTATTGGCCTCACGAAAAAATAAAAAATGAAAAGCAAGAAGTGCGAGCGAAGCGAGCATATTGTTTGTCCCGCGTTATGTCTGTCCCGCACTTATTTCAATGGACTATGTCCGGGAGCAAGTCGCTGGGACGCCAAGTTTTTTGCATGCCAGCCCTAACAATCACGACGACTTTCAAAGTGACTATAAAAATTAGGTAAAGATGAAAGTTATCGTGGTTGCTAGGGAGTACAGACTTTGCAAGCCAGACTACAGGGATTTTGCTTGGCTGCATTTGATTTGATTTTATTTTTGAAATTGCCATGAATTTTTGGTTTGATGGGATGAAATTGCCACGAATTTTTGGTTTGATGGGATTGAAATTGCCACGAATTTTTGGTTTGATGAGATTGAAATAGCCACGAATTTTTGGATTGATGGGATTGAAATTCCCACGAATTTTTGGTTTGATGGGTATTACAGTCTCTGGCTGTATTCCTTAAAATAGTGTTGCAGCAAAAGCAATTGCGTAGACGCCACAATCAACGGCATTTCGCTGCTGCTGAACCAATGGAAATACAACCAATTTATTATCATTCAAATTAATGTGTGGATGTAATTTTTCCAAAAAGATAATATGGTGCTTGTGCAATTTGTTTGTTCTAAGAGAATCGTAAATGTATATTTTTTCCGTGTCGTAATAACTGCAGACCCAATGTCCTCCTCTGCAATTGCGATGATTACTACCATTACAAGCGCAGCTATACAAGATTTGAATATGTTTTTTCACTGGTGAAATAGGACGTATATTTTCAGGCCGTTGAAGCCAGTACGTTTGCGCTGGGTTATAGCCGGAATACATTCTTAAAAGATCTCCGAACTCGTTAATATGATAATCATTTAGCCTTTTCCCAGAAACTATGATTTGCATCTGGCGATCACGTGACTCTTCGATATTAGCAGATCTACTAATTAAAACTTTGCGCTCTGTGGTTGCCGATTTATTGACAATGCTATCATGAGATACAATTTCGTCATCAAGTATTATTATTTTGCTGTTTTGACTACTTTGAGGAGTAAATTTTCTTTTGTTGGTTCTCATAAGCTGCACAGCTGGTTGATGTTTTTTCTCCTGGTGTCTATGCTCAGGTTCACACTGTGTTCTTTGCAATGAATGTATTGAATTTGTTTCAATGAACTCAAACGGAAACTCTGTTATTGTGTTTGTCTGCAACATATTAATCAAATGACTGTGCATCCTTGTCTCGTCGAATCTTACTTGCTCAGGTTGCAACTCTTTCGTAAGAGCTACAGCGTAAGCGATCGCATACACACCACTATCATTAATATTACGTGCTTTCTCAACTGGTGGAAAAAGTACTGATTTGCGATCATGTAGATTTACATATGGATGCAAGGCATGAAGAAACTTTTCATGGAACTGATTCAACTTATCAAATCGCATACAGTCATAAATATATATTTTCCCTTCTTTATAATAGCTGCAAATCCAATGATTATTCACAAAGCCGTCGTACTTGATACAGCTGCTCAACATCTGAATGTGTTTTTCGCATGGTAAAATACACGGCACATTATGAAGTTGTTGAAACCTGTATGTACATACCGATTTGCATTCAGAAAATCGTGCCAGCACGGTTGCAAATTCATTTATATGACCGTCGTTCAGCTGTCGACCAGCGGCGATCGATTGCATCTGTTGGTTATTATAAGACGCCTCTATCGTAATAAACTTTCTTTTTTCGGTTAGTTTGTTGTCCTCATGATGTTCTTGGAATTCATTACCAAGTTGTTGTTTGTCTGTTTTATTAATAGCACTAGCGCCATCAACAACGATAACTTTGTTAGCGTGAATACTTTTCGGACTTGCAGTTCGTTTTGATTTTTTTATACTTAAGCGACTTTCTACACCGCTTACACTTTCTTTGAGGGTACTCTTCGTATCGCTAGTATTCTCGTCAAGCTTATTCAATATAGAAAATCGATTTCTATTCTCGACCGCTACAACAGTGTCAATCATAACGCCACTATTTTTACCGGGATTACGGCCCTCAGAGCGTTGCGTCTTTTTTCGGGACTTGACCGTCAGGAAACCGTCAGCACAATCGTCTTTTACTCAAGGAGACTCTGCTTCTCGGTTCTGACTCTTTGCTCTCAACAGAGCTCGATTCGCGCTCGCTTTTCGCCTCTTGATCACAACTTCTAACGTTGGTACGATGTTTTTGTCTGTTGATTGACGTAGAAAATGTTCGATTCTTCTGGATTCAAACATCTCCAGCAAATGACGACGCACCTTGTCGTATCATACCTGACGTTCTCCGGCTTTAACCCGAACAGAATCGATACGGCGTATGCGATTGCATGTACACCACAGTCTTTATTATTCTGCTGGCGATCGACGATTGGAAATACTACATTCGATTTCTTAGTCAAATCGAGATGAGGATACAATTTCGAGAGAACCAATGTGTGATGTTCGTGCAACCGTTTAGACGGAGCCATGCTGGAATCGTAGAAAAACAGTTTCTTTTTATCATAGTAACTGCAAACCCAATGACCACCAGGTGCCCTCTGATCAGTAAGATCACTCGAGCTGTACAATAGCTGAATGTGCTTTTGTTCATGCGGTATAGGGTTTATTAGATCTGGAAAATAAATCTTCCATGTCTTGGAAGGTGCCATGAAGTCTGAATTCGCGGCTAACAAACGCCCGAATTCATCAATATGGTCGTCATTTAGTCGACGACCTTCAATAATCGTGCCCCGTTGTGCGAGCTCACGATTCACTCCTGCCATCTTAATGACTGGTATTTCTTAGTCTTACTATTTATTATTCACTAGGGCTTTAAAGAACACGATAAAAGTTACCCGTGCTCTGTGAACTGAAAGCGATATAATATGTCGCTTCTTTAATTTTCTGTCAATGCACAAAGACTTCGACAGTGGCGCTAGATGCTACCAATACGTAATAAACTGCAAATACGTTTTAAACATGTAATTTTATAGAGGCGCATGTGCTGCCAATGCGCTATAAGCTGCAAACAAGTTTTTATGGGCGCAAAGTGCTGTCAAAAAAAATGATAAAAAAAAGAAAAAAAGTCACTGTTGTTCCCCTGCTGATCGCTGAACCTGCAAAAAAAACTGAACACTTTATTAAAAGTGGCGCTAGATGCTACCAATACGCAATAAGCTGCAAATACGTTTTAATCTTGTAATTTGATAGAGGCGCAAGTGCTGCCAATGCGCTATAAGCTGCAAACAAGTTTTTATGGGCGCAAAGTGCTGCCAAAAAAAATGATAAAAAAAAGAAAAAAAAATCACTGCTGTTTCCCTGCTGATCGCTGGACCTGCAAAAAAAAAACTGAACACTTTAGGAAAAATTATCCGCGCGCCATGCGCGCAGATAGTCATTACATGGCCTTGGTGCAAATATTTCTCTGAAAATGTTCTGAGAAAGTCATTATTTTCTCTGAAACAAAATATTCCTGATTGTTCTGAAAATCTCTGATTTCGGTGCCAAATTCACTGAAAAACTATGAAGGGGATGCAGAAGTAGATTTTTTTTACCGACAGTGCTCGGTAAAATACGCTATTCTGTAGTTTAGACTTCGCGTCGTGATGACGCTACAGATATGCTTCAATTTTGGCAGAGACGTTGTAAGAATATAAACTGTTTGACGTTGACGCGATTTGCGGTAAAAAAAGTAACAGGAAATAGAAAAAATTGTTGAACCGATAGAAATCTTCTTTATCGACTCAAAAACGATCTGACGATGCGTTCGCAGCTTAGGCTTTACATTGTACAGATTTCGTTTGCATAATAGTCGTTTCGCCGGTTCTAGGATATTCAGAGAAATTCAAAGAATTGTCGCTGATACGGATTTGGCACACTTGTGTTCCCCAAACGAATCCTCTCTGAAGGCGCTGCTGGAGTAGATTTTTTTATTGACCGGTCGGTAAAAAAGTACGATTTCGTAGTTTACGGTATACGTCGTTATTGTATTACAAAAATGTCTCAAATTATACAGGATTATAATATCAACATAGGCGCATCGGCGTAGACTCGAATTTTGGGTGAAAACGCTTGAAAAACAAAGAAAATCGTAAATTTGTATGCCTATCGAAAACCAATATGGCCGCTAGAACTGTCAACTGCCACCTTTTTTGTATTATATAAACATTTCCAGGAATCCCATACGAAAAACGGGAATCTACGCCGATGCGCCTACATTGATATAATAATCCTGTGCAATTTGAGACATTTTTGTAATTTAATAACGACGTATACCGTAAACTACGAAACCGTACTTTTTTACCGACCAGTAGGTAAAACTAGAATTCCGCAATTTACGTTTTACGTCGTTATAACGCTACAGATATACTTCAAATTTGACAGAGATGTTATATGAACAACAACGGTTCGGCGTAGATTCGATTTGTGGTCGAAAACTAACAAGAAATAGAACAAGCAACTCGATCGCCCCTACGGGGCGCCGGGCTGTTGTTGGAGGGCTCCGCCCCCCAAACCCCCCAAAAATTACCATGCGGCAAAAATGTCCCTTCGGGACATTTTTCCCTGGTGTCATTTTAAGGCACTCACGCGGTCGTCGCGCTCCGCAGGGGGGCCATTCGGTCGTCGCGCTACGCGCTCCGCTCATTGCCGTTTGGACGTCGCGCTTCGCGCTCCGCACGGTGTCATTCAGACTAGAGCTGTCAGCGGTAACTATGATCTGTAATTTTACTGTATTTTCACCGTAGAAAACGGTACCAAATTCAGAATTGCGACTTCGGTAATAAAATCATATAGCCTCATAGTGATTTAAAAGCTCGTCAAAGTACGGTGAATTCGCGAAAAAATATTACAATAATTATATTAAAAAATTGGTTACCGGTCATTTCACAAAACATAGACGAAGTTTAACATTTTTTACGGTAAATTTACTCAAAAAAGGCTGCAAAGTAGAACCTTGCAAATTGCTTCCTCATAATTTTTATATATATTTTTCAGATCACAACGATGGAAAGTCATGTAATTTACGTTTTTTCTTAGTTATTTTTAAAGATGTTCATAAAACCACCTCTACGAGGAAGTTAGTTGATTAATTTTGGCTTCCTCATAGAGGAAATGATTGTAAGCCACGCGAATATTGTGTGACTTTAGTGAAAAAATTAAAGTCACGCGGACTGTATGACTTTAATCCTTATACTAAAGTCACGCTTTTTTTGTGTGACTCTAGACACGGCGTTATTAATTGCACTGATACACTTTTATTGTATTAATAATTTATATTCAATATATCAAATTGGAATATGAGTGAACATAACCTAAGCACAACATTCGTAAAACATATTGACAAGTAACTTATTCACAGAACTATATGCTTGACATGTACATTCTTCAATTAATTATTTATTATTTCCTAATTTTCACTGGCACTAATAACTGTATTCGCTATTTTTCGTCTGTTCTTGTCAGGCCAAACGCGACATGACACTGCCGTGATGAAGACGACACCTAAGTGAAGTTGGCCGATAATAATTAATAAATATAATAATTAAAAAAGTATTCCAGAATCAATTATTTTGACTTTATAATACGTAGAATGTGCAGCGGATAATGATTTTGCAGAGAAAACATATTATTATCATAATTGTAAAATTGATTGAAATTCAATATTTTGATTTTATCACGGTAGGTAATCATCATTCTAAAATGATCTTAGGGCCAATATGAGGAAAGGTACATCTGAATTAAGCTAAAATATGAGTACGCTGCAAGTTTTAGCCATATTACTTTAGTGACTGCGAAGACTGACAGCCGGACACAATTTTCAATTTAATGATTTGAGTGTTTTAGGTATTCACCACTTAAAAAGTGTGTAAAAAAAAACTAAAAAAAGTGCATCGAAATTAAGTTGAATCATAATTATGCAGCAAGTTTCAGCCAAATTCTTCTATCGATGGCGAAGATTGAGACCCGTATACAACTTGACGACCAAAAATGCCAAATTTCTTCAAGTGAACTCCTGTATAAAATGATTGGAAAATTAACGTACTTTATGGGCATACTTCCCAGTGCTAGACTAAGAAATATTCCAAATTTCAACTTGTTCGGTCCGTTCAGTCCAGAGCTACTGAGTGATACGGACGTCCGGGAAGCACAAAATATGGTCTGAAGGAAAAAATATCTTTAGGAATGAAATTTCCTTATTATTTTATGTCAAGAATATGTATTTTACCATGTTTAAGAAATGTGAACTAAAAAGTAGTGGATAAAATAAAATGAAATTAACTTTTTCCTTTAAAAACCTATTTACACCCTTGGAAAGCGAATTCAATAGGCACTCCTGGTGCGTTTTTTTAAAACGTGAGTGCCTAAAAATCGTATACTTTGAGCCGATAGAGATCTTCTTTATCGGCTGAAAGTTTAACCAAAAACACGCGCACGCAGTTTACGCTTTACGTGGATTCAGTTTCTATAATCGACATTTCGCCAGTTCTGAAATATTCAGAAAACATCAAAGAATTGGCGTAGATACGGATTTGGCACGTTTGAGTTCCTTGAACGATTATATCTTACAACAAATGCGTTGTTGACATTTCAAACGGCCATATTGGTTTTCGGAGATTTACAAATATACAATTTTTCCTATTTCTTGTTAGTTTTCGACTGAAAATCGCATCTACGCCGAACCGTTGTTGTTCATATAACATCTCTGTCAAATTTGAAGTATATCTGTAGCGTTATAACGACGTAAAGCGCAAATTGCGGAATTCAAGTTTTTTACCGACATTGGTCGGTAAAAAAAATCTACTCCAGCGGCCCCTTAAGGCCATGTGAAATACCGACGCGCACCTGAAAAGTTTGGGACAACTTTTTGTCGGGAATTATGAACGAATCGAAGTGAAAATTGAAAGACAGACGCCAGTAATGTGCATCTCGGGAATGAATAGTCAGAATTTTGATTTTGATTAAAAAATTGATGTCGGTAACCGATCTGTAATTTTTTTTTCTAAAATCAAAATTCTGACTAATTCATTCCCGAGATTTACATTACTGGCGTCTGTATTTCAATTTTCACTTCGATCTGTTCATAATTCGCGACAAAAAGTTGTTCCGAAGATTTTCGGCGGTCGGTGTTTCACATGGCCGTAAAAAGGACATGGCACATAGAAAGTCGAAATGCTGAAGCCGCCTTTCGAGCGTTCCTATTGGTCAACGGCCAGCTTCGATATATCGATTCGAACTGTCATGGCCGCTGCAGAGTCCCGCGCGCGTTTTGAACAACTGTAGTATTAGCCACAAGAAAAGATAACCGAAAAGCAAGGGGTGCGAGCGAAGCGAGCACGTTGTTGCTAGTATTATATATCATGCAGCGTATTTATTTTCGGAGGTTTACAAATATACGGTTTTTTTTTCTATTTCTTGTAATTTTATTTACCGCAAATCGCGTCAACATCAAACTGTTTATGTTCTTACATCTGTATCAAGTTTGAAGCATATCTGTAGCGTTATAACGACGCGAAGTTTAAAAATACGGAATAGCCTATTTTTACCGAGCATTGTCGGTAAAAATCTACTGCAGCATCCCCTTAACTTCGTTGATATTTTCAACAACTCGTACATAAATTGTAACTGCTGGAGGTTATGCGGCGAAAACCTACGAGATTTTCAGCATATACCAGAGAAATGTTCTCGACAAATTGTTAGAAATATTTGCACAACGGTGGCTTTGTAGCGCTTTTATACCTTACCTGTATGTTTCGTATCGACGAACACGTACGTGAATGCCGGGAATAATAGTAAAGATCTGAAAATCCGTCGAATAACCAAACAACACAAAATAAACCGTCAGGATACCCGAACGACGCAAGCGTGTCACCGAAAGACGCAAGCTCTTCAAAGTGTCAAACGAGACGTCAATGGCGTCGGTCGCGAGTCGCGAGGCGCGAGATGCGAGAACCAATCGCAGCGCCTCTAATACGAAGTGAAGAGAACTGCCAGAAAATAATAACGCGGCTGCTCATCTCCTCCAATTGGAGAATAGCTTGCGTGAATGCGATTGGCTTGGTGGATCACGTGACTACATGACGCTTCCGATCTCGTTCATTCCTGTTCAAGATGTCCGAGCGCTCGCACGAGAATTTCGAGGTGAGATTATTTCCCTTATTTTATTTATTTTTATCAATATAATTGTCAAGAGACGCGGTAGCGCCTTTCGGTTGAAACACCGTCGAGACGCCACCGCGTCTCTTGACAGTTGTAACAATTGTTTTATTAGACTTGGCGTCGAGACGCTACCGCGTCTCTTGATAAAAATATTGTTTTTGTTCATTTTCAGATGGAACTCGTCGAAAATGAAGAGAATATCCTGGCCATCGAGAGGCAGCTCGAGGACGTCATGGTCGAGCTGCCTCTCGATGAAGAGCCGATCGCCAATCGGCGCCCGGCCGCGCCGAACGTCGGTGTTCCCCGCGGTCGACGAGGATGACCCGTCGCCAACGCGCCGTACGCCGCTGTCGCCGCCCGGGCAGCCGGCCGACCCGCCGTAGCCGACCGACCCGCCGTAGCCGACCGACCAGCCGTCGCCGCCCGACCGGGCGTCGCACCCGCTCGCCAGGCCGCCGAACCCGTCGTTGACCGTAAGTTTTGAGTATTTTTAATTTTTTGTTAAAAATGAGTTCTCATTTGTCGCTGTTTTTGATTACACTAGTCGATTCATTTTGCATGTCGATTCAAAAAATACGCTGGCAAGCAAAATCCATTGACCGGTGTAATCGAAAGCGAAGAGAAATCAAAGCAACAAATGAGAAATCATTTCATCGCTGCTTTCGATTACACCAGTGAATGGATTTTGCTTGTCGACGCAATGCATATTCCTTAAAGCGACATGCAAAATGGATCCACCGGTGAATCCAGTCGATCCATTGTGCTTGTCGATTTAAAAATTGGCTAACTATAATCCATCGACTGAATTATTATTTAATTGTATTTAATTTTTTTATTTACCTGTATATATTTTTTTGTTACAGGTCCGTACCGCGGGACCCGCGCCGGGTGGTGGGTACGGGAGCGGAACGCCGAGCGCTCAATATCGCGCATGCTGCGCGATATTGTGCGGCAGGGCCCAATAACTGGGCGGCGAGGACGGGGAGGACGTGGAGGACGAGGACGCGGCGACCGCGCCGAAGTGGCCCGACCAGGACCGGAGCCGGTGGACCCCCGAGGACGTGGCCAAGCGGCCCCCCCCCCCCCCCCCCCAGAAGGCGGAGAGCAAGTGTGTGGTTACGCTTTTTTTGAATAGTAATTTTATTTTTATTTTACTACAATATTGTAACATTCTATTTATATTATATTACTAGTAAGATTTTACACTAATTGAATTTTTATTTTGTTTCAGATTGAAGGCGAAAAAAACATTATATTTTTATTATAAGTTATAATATAATACAGTGTAATATTATAATAAAATAAAATAGAATAAAATAAGATAAAATAATAGCATTTGTGATTATTTATTTGCTGATTCCAAATATGACCGGTTTTTGCCTGAAAAATAAAAAATGTTAGGAGAAAATTCTGACAAACTGCCAAATTTTCAACAGAGGATTTTTTTTTGATAATTTTTTTGTCAATTACCTGACGATCTTTTACCGCAACCTGACCAGTGAACATCCGGTACACGGTTCCGTCAATCAGGTCCAACTCCTTCGCCAGTATGTTGAGAACGCTGGTCATGCAGGTCTGACGCAGTCGTATCAGGAGAACGAGAATCTCGTGAGCCTGCACGTCCGCGTGCTGCGAGAGCAGTCGCTTTTGCGCTTTCGTGAACGTCGTTCCACGATCTGAAAAAAGTGTTCAGGTCGAACAACTTTTATCTGGCTCTGCTGCTGTTGTTTCTTGAGAAACAACGATGTTGTTTCTCTGCGTGCTGCCTGTCGGTTACGCCATCGTCCGGGTCGAGCCTTCCTGGCACTGCGGACCGTTTTCCGGATACCGAAAAATCTACTAATCACATGGCGACGCAGAGCCTGAAGGATGCTCTGCCAGGGAAAACGCTGCACAAGTGAAACATCGAAGAATCTGAAATCAAAAGCGAACGGAGGAGCGACGGAAAATGTTCAAAATCGCCGAGAAACGGGGTCAGGCGCAGGACACGCCGTTCACAAGGTGGAAGAAACTTTTGCCGGGTATCCCCGGCGGTAAATCCACGGAGACTTCGAGAGGTAGAATTTATATTTATTCCTTAGAAAAAGTCATAAAAATATAATCGTACTTTGATTGCTGGTTGTGATTGTGATCGTTTGACGCCCGATCCAGCGCTCGGCAATATTTTCGACGTGAAAAATCGCCTCGACGCTGACCGGAAACGATCCACCAACTCCGAGGCCGACGAGGCCACCGACGTGGAGCAGAATTCGTCGCTGCCGCCGGATCCGGGCGAGCGCGAAGAGCGCGGCGACGGTTCCAAGAAGAGAAAATCGTATAGACAGTACACAAGCGACGGACGAATTGATTCGCGACCTGAGCCTGGAGGAAGTGACGTTCAAATCCGACTCGACGATATAAAATAATTTACAGGATAGAACAAAAATCCCTGGACGTTATCGCGCGTGCAAAAAAAAAATTGGAAGAATCTTACTTTGGAACCCGCCACTGCCTCTTCACGCAAAAATCGCGCGCGCAGCGTTCGTCGATTAAATAAAATGAAAAAAGAACGCCTAACTAGGACTAAACGTCGCGCTACGTCGACTGGATCTCGTCGATGTTGAGGTGGGCGATGAAGCGCAGTCGCATCTGCAGCGCCGGCCTGAGTCTTCGTATAATGCACTCCACGTCAGTCTTCATCATGTCGCCGACGAACATGTATTTTATGTGATACCTATTTCTCTCGTTAAGGAAACCAAAGGAAACAAAAAATTGTTGGCGAAGTGTTTCTTTTGGAATTTGAAAAAAAAAGGATACAGCAGATCGCAGACGGTATCCATGTACTTCAGCTGCGTCTGAGGTCGATCGACCTGCTCGAGCATCTCGTACAGGCTGACCGAGAGCTCGACGATGCATCGAGGCCGCTCGCCGTTGAATCGCGCCAGAGTCGGTCCGATCAGGTGGCACGCGAAGATCAGTTGCTCCTCGCTGGTCACTACCGGTTGCAATTTTTCCTTGACGAATCTGCGGAAAAATTGTGATTTTTCGTAAATAAAATTCAAAGCCGAGATATTTGTGAGGCGAACAATTTTGCTCACTGCGGCATCGAAGTGATCTGCCCAACGCCGGCGTGATGCCAAATCGAGTGGGCGAGCGCCAACATGTAACTGTATTTATTCTCGAGGAGATAATTGTGCGTAGTGTCGAAGTTGCACATCTGGAAGGGCGTGAGATTGTTGTACTGCCACTTGGCGAGGCCCGGACTGCTCGCCGTCTCCACGAGACGATCGTACAGAGCGATCCAGTAGCACTCGGGCAGGGCCGCCATCAAGAGTCCCACGCAGTTAATCCACAAGTGTATTTATTTTGTCGGTATCACGGTGTATCTGAATAAAGGACGAATGCAACGATAAATCATGAGCCAATGCGATTTCATTTAGGATTTTTAATTAATTACCCTTTCGCGACTACGTCGAGCAAAGCGTTCGCCACGAACTCCGGAACCACGGGGACAGCCATCAACTCGACGCAGGTGACGTAGAGAGCGTGAGTCGCGGGATTCGGAAACTCGTTGAAACGCCAATCGACGCCCGGGAAATGAGGCGTTCCGGTCATCGCTGAAATTAAATTACGAAATTAAATTGGAAGGGTTTAAGAGATTAAAAAATATATATAGTGACTCTTACTTTCAACGATTCTTCGAACGAGTCGAATGTAATAGTCCAGCTCGGGCACCCAGGAAACGTCGTCGGCCGGTCGGGTCATGTACAGATGATAAGCGTCGGAAAGTGCCCAGCCAGGCGCCCGGATTTCCCTGAGCGAGCCGAGAACCGAAGACACGAGACGGCGCTTGAGTGGCGGTTTGTCGCGCAATTTTCTCTCGCAATAGTGCAGCGTGTTGTACAGATACGTAACGGGACGATCGTGAAATTTGTAGAGGCAGCCAAGGTGTTCCAGGAGAATCTCCAGGCTTTTTATCACCGGCGGAATCTCGAGATACCGGTGAACGACGATGTCGAAGACCGGAAGGAATCGGAGGCAAACGTTGCCGAAGTAGACCGGAAGACTCTGGTATTGACTCGGGCCACCGCTCGTCTGTTCCATCATCCCTTCGGGCGCGAAAGTGTCCGGGAATTTGCGGTGAAACGCCAGGTGCTCCTCGTGCCAATTCGACTGCTTCCAGTGCTTCGGCGAATTTTCCTTCACGAACTCCTGAACGCGATTCCGCAGCTCAGAGGCTTTGAGGAGCAGGAGTTGGATTATGAAGAAGCAGACTTGTGCTTCGCTGCCTTCTTGAGATCTCAGAGCCTTTGGAAAAAAAATTACGATGGATATAATTCGCATTTGTATGAGTTACGCATTTGTAGAAAAACTTACGAGGCAGAGAATCAGCCGGTCGATCGTCACGATGTTGTACTTCCAGATCATCAGATTTATCGTGTCGACACATTTGTTTACGTGTTGACCTCCCACGCTGTTTGCGAACTCGAACACGAGGAAGTCACAGAATTTGCGGAGATGCACGGAGAGCGCTCTTGCTCCGATTCTTTCCAAAATATTCTGCGGGAAAGGCGATATTGGTCCTATTACTCATAGTCCTCAGTTGGAAAAAAATAATTGCATAAAAAACAGCATAAATTTATATTTATGCTTATACTTTTAAAATACTCGAAAAACATAATATGATCGTAGCGATGAGAAAAAGCTGCACAGGGGGAACGTCAGCGTCCTCCGTCTTCTGGTTCTCAACTTTCCGCAGCAACTGAATCTTCTTCTTACTTGCCAGGAAGTTGATGGAATTCTCCGCGATGATAATAAACACTCAGAAACACTCCGATTAACACTCTAATTGATTTAACACTCCGAAACATTCCGACGATTATCACTTGACACTCCGAGGTTATGTTCGATCTGTCGATCGATATCGAGAAAAATATCTCTGAGAAAAAGTGTCCTCCGTCTTCTGGTTCTCTTCTTAACTTTCCGCAGGAACGCAATTTTCTTCTTGCTCGCCAGGAAGTTGATGGAATTTTCTGCGGATTGATAATTGAAACTCCGAGATTTTTTTTATTATATTATATTCACGATCTAGCAGTCGACGACGATCGTCGCGCCGTCGCCGCGACTGCGCTGCGGTCGCTGCTGTCAACAGAACGGACTGCGCCGCGGTCGCTGCTATTGTAACGTTGTGTGCGAATTTCCTTAACACGGATACACACGTATATGGGATCGGACAAATTTGTCTTGAATGTGTAAATTCGGACAAAAGTGAAATATCGCAAAATATCAGTACTTCGGGAACCGATTTAATTGCAAAAGGTCTCATTTAAAAGGGGGGGAAAAATAGAAAATATTGGCACTGATACATTTAGCGTATGCGAAGTAGTGCCTGAGATAATCAGAATTACAGACAAAGTGTGAGTGTGCTGGTACCAGAGTTGGCGGTAATGCATTATTTTTTTAATGCATTACCGTTTTTTTAACCCTTTATTTAAAAAATGGATAATGGAATTCGGATCCACTGCACATTACTTTTTTAATGTTTAATGGACCAGAGATCCAGTACCCATTATTTTTTTAATGTCTAATGGAACAGAGATCCAGCATACATTTTTTTTTAATTTTTAATGGGACGGAGATCCAGCACCCATTACTTTTTTAATGTTTAATGGAATAGAAATCCATCACACATTTTTTTTTTAATTTTTAATGGAACAGAGATCCATCACACATTTTTTTTTTAATTTTTAATGGGGCGGAGATCCATCACCCATTATTTTAAAATTTTTTAATGGAGCAGCGATGCAGCGCCCATTACTTTTATAATGTTTAATGGAACACAGATCCAGTACACATTTTTTTTTAATGTTTAATGGCGCAGTTATGCAGCTCCCATTACTTTTTTAATGTCCAATGGAACAGATATCCAGCGACCATTATTTTTTTAATGGAGCAGTGCTACAGCTCCCATTATTTTTTTAATATGTATATAATGTTACTGAAATCGTGTCTGTTTAACTCTGTCAAGCTCTGTCGAACTCTGTCTAATCAAGTCTAACCCAGTCTAACTCTGTCTAACCATGTCTAACCCTGTCTAACTGTCTAACTCTGCCTAACTCGGTCTAACGCTGTCTAACCCTGTCTAACGCTGCCTGAGCCGGTCTAACCCAGTCTCATCGTGCCTAACCCAGTCTGATCGTGTCTAACCCAGTCCAATCGTGTTTAATTTAGTCCAATCGTGTCTAACCCAGTCGAATCGTGTCTAACCCAGTCTAATCGTGTCTAACCCAGTCGAATCGTGTCTAACCCAGACTAACCGTGTCTAACCCAGACTAATCGTGTCTAACCCGGTTTAATCGTGTCTGACCCAGACTAATCGTGTCTAACCCAGGCGAATCGTGTTTAACCCGGTCCAATCGTGTCTAACCTTGTCTTATCCTGTGGAACCATGTTAAACTCTGTCTAACCCAGTGTAACCCTGACTAAGTCCCCGACTTCCTCCCTGTCCTAAGTGTGCGACTGAGTAAGTAACTGAGTGAGTGACTGAGTGAGCGACTGTGTGAGTTCCCAGGGACGTCTAGAGACGCGTACTGGGCTTCAATAATACCATTACTTGCAGACTATTTAGTGTAGAGGGAAATAGTTCGGAATCCGTAATAAACATTTTTATACAAAATTATTTTTGGTCCGTTACGACAAACAAGTCTCATTTATTGCACTTCTTTACTTATATGTCGCTCGGCGCGATTCTCGTAACGTCGATGCGTTAACTGTAACGACGCTTCTAACTGTATACACAAAAAAATAATAATACGCGATGTGATTTTCGTACGCCCCGAGCAAATATCACAGAAAAATTATGTACAGCGCGATTACGCGGTCACCTTAACACTGGCAACAACGTGCTCGCTTCGCTCGCACTCCTTGTGTTTCGTTTATCTTTATTTGTGGCCAATACAGACATTCAAAATGCGCGCATGGCTTTGCAGCGGCCATGACAGTCTGAATCGATATATCGAAACTGCCGCCGACCAATCGGAACGCTTGAAAGGTGGCTTCAGTTTTTCGACATTCAATGTGCCATGTCTTTTTTAAGAGAGGAAAACAGGAAATGAGACGCGACGCGGTTTTCGTACGCGTCGAGCGAAGATTACAAAAAAATGACATACGGCGCGCTTTCACGGTCACCTCGACCTCCGGACACAAAAAAAAGAAAATAATACGCGACGCGATTTTCACACGCGTCGAGCGATTACAAATAAAGAGACCTACGGTGCGATGTCACGGTCCTTTCGACCTCCGGACACAAAAAAAAAAGAAAATAACACGCGACGCGATTTTCACACGCGTCGAGAATATATCGCCCAATTCAATTACTCGTCCTTCGTCAGTTCACTAGAACTTATTCGAAGCATTGACTTTGGCCAATATTCGTTGCTCGAAATGCTCGTCGGTCAACCGGTTCAACTTCGGCAGATCGAGCAACGTCGCGTAGCTGAACAGGCGTTCGACGGGAGCTGAAGAAGGTAGAGGCGTGTTGTACTTCCGGAAGATCGTTCGGATAGCGGGGTATTTTTGCAGCACCTTCAAATCGGTGTCCGCGTCTTCGAGGTACCGTGTCACCGTGACTTCCGATGTGGCGTGAGTGACGCAAGACTGGACGTTTTCGAAGATCATCGGGTCATCTCCGTAATCCCACTCATCTTCTTGACGTCGGGGTTCCGGCTAGGACGAGACCGCCTCGGGTAACACGGAAGCCACAGCGTTTACGAACAGTTCGTACACCAGTTTTTGTTTTTCTTGCGGCAAACAACGGAGCCACCGTACCTTGAACTTCGGGTGGGTAACGGTGGCAACTGCAGCAATTTTCCCTTCCTCGGCGATGTCGAACATCTTTGTAAATCTCGCCTCCAGGGCACGAATCGTCGCTGTCACGATCGGCTGGCAGATTCTTACGCTGCTGTTGTTTTTTAAGAGGACCAGTTGTCGACGCAGCTGCACCAGAGTCGGGAGCAGATAACCATAATGGCAGTACGTTTCCCCTTGCAAAAGGTCAATCGCTTTCGCGAGGTCTTGAGTGCACAACACATACTCTTCCAAGAAACGGAAATCGTGAGGCGTGAAAATGTCTCTGAGCGAGGTGAGCTCGTCTGTGGTACCGCAGTTTAACAATTTGCTCCTGCACGCTATAAGCTGCTTAATGCAGTCAAACGTCGAATTCCAGCGCGTTACTACTGGTCTCTTCAGCGATATCCCCAGATAATCTTTCAACGCCTCGCTGGTCTTCGGCGAACGTAGGCTTCGCCATAAAGCGTTGCACTTTAACATCACGCTAGCGTGTGTCTCAGCAAGATCGACTGACCGAGTTATGGCCTTAACAGTATCGGTGGTGGCGATCAGGTTCAGGGTGTGGCTCGCACAACGCAAGTGCTGCGGCAATTGCTTCTCGCACTCGTTGCTGAACGCACCATCCGATTCTGCGCGGTCTTCGGACAAAAACGCGTCGTCTGCAGGCGTGTCGTCCTGTGCCAAACTCGACGCCATGGCTACAAAAAATAAAATGTACGGTATAGTTAAAGTAAATACGATAATACGTACGATGGAGCTTACAATTGCGGTAAAAAATATGAAAATACGATAATACGTTCGATGGAGCTTACAATTACGGTAAAAAAAAATGAAAAGCGAGACAAAAATCAATGGTTGTCAGGATTCCTTACCCGGCCAGTGTTCGTCTGCCTCGTCGATTCCGAACTCCTTAAACGCCTTGACAAAATTGGAGCCGTTATCCGTGATGGTAGCAACCAGTTTGTCACCATCGATGTTAAACGATGTGTTTATCGCGATCAAGTTTCGCGCTATCGCGTCGTACGAGTGCGTTCCAGGGAACCGCTTACACGCGATAGCTGCCGATTTTCTTTCCAGCATACTTTCGTCTATCTATAAAGGAAAATCCGAAAAAGTTATTTCTAGTTAGGGTATTTTGTATTTCTCAGGGACGTCTAGAGACGCGTACTGGGCTTTAATCATAAAATTATTTCCAGGTTATTTAGTAGTTCCCAGGGACGTCTGTAAAGACGCGTACTGGGCTTTAATCATAGAATTATTTTCAGGTTATTTAGTAGTTCCCAGGGACGTCTAGAGACGCGTACTGGGCTTTAATCATAAATTATTTCCAGGTTATTTAGTAGTTCCCAGGGACGTCTGTAAAGACGCGTACTGGGCTTTAATCATAGAATTATTTTCAGGTTATTTAGTAGTCCCAGGGACGTCTAGAGACGCGTACTGGGCTTTAATCATAGAATTATTTTCAGGTTATTTAGTAGTCCCAGGGACGTCTGTAAAGACGCGTACTGGGCTTTAATCATAGAATTATTTTCAGGTTATTTAGCAGTTCCCAGGGACGTCTAATGACGCGTACAGAGCTTTTATCCAAACATTATTTTCAGGGTATTTGTGAGTTTCACTAAATTCACCCAGTGCAGCGTTACGCCGAGGAATCGGCGTTTGTGTCCCGACCACGCGTCTGCTGTCGTACAGACGTACTCTGTTTTATCGACGATGCGCATGATCCCATTTAGCTGGTCCGTCACAACCCGCTCGATTCGCGTCAGCAGAGTGTGCCGAGACATGTGGGTCAGCGTCACCCCGTGCTTCGTGATATTGAAATCTGCCAGATAATTATTAATGCAAAAATGCTCCTGCAAACGATGAAAACAACACGAAATAAGAGTTGTATACCATCGAAGATTTTCCGGAAGGCCTTGTTTTCCACGGTACTTAAAGGGGCCATAGCGTCGAGGACAAAGGCCGTGCAGTTCGCTTCCCAGACCTCTTGGGCGAAGGTACAGGACCACCGTCTTAGATCGACGACCGAAGACGCCCGCTTTGTAGCGACGTACTGTTTGTACTCTTCGTACTGTTCTGGGTGTTTGATCTGTAATAAAAGTAACCATTGTATAGAAACAGTATCACTGTCATCATCCGATTTGTTACCTTGAGGTGAGTAGTCAAATTGGATGTCGCCCTTAGCGATGCCCTCAAGATTTTTTTCGGTGTGCAAAATTTGCACACCGCTAAAATAACCTTCGCGATGTCGGACCCCTCCGTCTGGACGCTGAAGAAGGTCCCGTCGAGCATCGGCCGCTTCGCGCACTCCAGCTCCAAGGGAGTCCGTGTTTCGTCCTCGTTGATCGAAATTTGGCTGAGGCGCTCGACCTGCTCCGTGATGTCTGTATCCGTGGAAAAATGTCGGCCATAAAATCTCTCTCTCTCTCTCTCTCACTCTCCCACTCTCCCACTCACTCACTCACTCACTCACTCACTCACTCACTCACTCACTCACTCTCACTCACTCACTCACTCACTCACTCACTCACTCACTCACTCACTCACTCACTCACTCTCACTCACTCTCACGCTCACTCTCTCTCACTCTCACTCACTCTCACGCTCACTCTCTCTCTCACTCTCTCTCTCTGTGAGTATACACAACGGCTTCTGTTTACCTGCTGTCAACTGTCAAGAAAATTCTCTGCCGCGGCATGCCTACGGGCTGTTTTGTTACAGGGAATAGCGTGCATTTTATCGCTTTTCATCCGAAATAATCATCTTGAGCAGATGATCAGTGCTTTGGGAGATTCATCGGATTGAAAATCGATAAAGGAGTTAACCTAAAAAACGAAGGACGGTGACCATATTGCCCCACGGCTAATCCTGCTGGATTGCGCAGGCGCACTACGACGACATCGATATGAGCAGGCGCCAGACTCGGCCGTGAAGGACGTCATACTGGTTATGCGCATGCGTAATCAGTCATCGATCATCGATCACCGAAAAGTGACGAAGACACCATCTCGGACGTCGAAAAGTCGAAGCGATAACAGCGACATCTAGTACAACCGCGACATCTGGTATTACGATAAGAACGCATGTCAATCTGAGTGTTCAGTCGGTAAGGTCGGTAACTACGCGAGTCGACTGTCGATAATGCGTTATGATAAAACAGAAAACAGTTCAGCGATTTAAATGTCATAAATGTAAAAAAGAGCCGAAAACAGAAGTACATGAATGTACACTATGTAATAAATTTTACCACCCGGGATGTGCAAAGATACACAACTCGTATGACGCGAACAATCGACTGGTGACGTGCACGGGAACGATCAGGAAAATACAAAGAGATAGAGAAAACCAAACGGATGAGATCGAAAAAATGGACAACTCAGAGGAAGAGCAAGAAGTACGCCAAACAGGAACAGAAAACCATCGAAAGAGGAAAAATGAGGGAAACAACAATGAAGAAAACAGAAGAAAGAAGAGCAGAAAATCAAGAAGAGAAGAAAGTGAAGAAGACGAAGAAGAGGAAAACGAAGAGGAAATGACAATGGAAGAAAAGATTGACAAAATACTTGACAACATCGACAAATTAGATAAGAGGTACGTAGGGATGAGAGGAATAAAAGATAGTATCAAAGAAATTGTAAAAGCGGAAATAGCAATAGTAAAAGAAAATCTCACGAGGGAAATAAAAGCAGAAACACAGAAAGTGCTTCGGGAGTTTAAAACGTTTAAAGAGGGAGTAGAAGAGATTATGAACGAGAAACAGAGCGCACGAGACACAAGAGGAATTGAGGAAAATATAGGGAAATCGGGGAACAAAAAGACTAGCTACGCAGATAAGGTGAAAAGAAAGAACGAAGAATGTATAATAATAGAACCTACAAAAAAACAAACGAGCGAAATCACCAAAGGGGAAATAAAAAACAAAGTAGATCCACTTCAACTAGGGGTTGGGGTAGAAAGAATGATTAAAGGATCAAAAGGGAAAATAATAATGAATTTTCAAGAGAGTAAAGACAAAGAAAAAATCTCGAAAGAACTGGAAAAAAACATGGGTCAGGAATACAAAGTATATGAGCCGATCAAAAAATTGCCAAAATTGAAAGTCGTAAATGTTGAAGAAAATGTAGATGAATGGGAGGACGAGGGATTCGTCGAGAAAATAAACAGACAGAACAAACTAGACATGGAAAGGGAGAATTTCAAAATGAAAATAGTAAAAAAGATACAGATTAACAAGACAAGAGCAACACTAATTATAGAAACAGATCCGAACACGCACAAGGAACTATTAGAGCAGGGGAAAATAAAAATCGGCTACCAAAACTGTAGAGTATTTGATTTTGTGAGTATACTCAGATGCTACAAATGCTATGGGTTCAATCACATGGCGAAAGAGTGTAAAGATGACATAAGATGTAGGAAATGTGCCGGAACACATAGCGAAAAGGAATGTACGAGTGATTACGAGAAATGTGTAAACTGTGTGAAGATGTATAAAAAGTATAATGTAGAAGAAGAGAGATGCGATCACGTAGCCACATCCCAAGGGTGCTGGGTGTACAAAAGAGTACTAGAAAAAGCGAGTCGTAGTGTCCAATACATTGAAGAATAGCAACTACGGAACGAACAAGTAATACAAAAATTCATTATACTATTAAACGCGCAAGGGTACTTAATGCATAAAGATGAAATACTGATGTTAATTAACAGAGAAAAACCAGAGATTATATGTTTAACAGAGACTCATGTTACAAAAGAAATAGAGGAAATTGAGATTAAAATTAATAACTATGAAGTGGTAAGAACAAATTCGGATAATAACAGAACAGGCGGAGTACTTACATATATTAAAAAAGGAATTAACTATAAAGTGATAACAAACAGGGATATAGATAAAAATTTATGGGTAAATACGGTTCAACTAAAAGGGAAATATGAAAATATAGTGATTTGCAATGTCTACCACTCACCGAGCACAAGCGACGGCAAATTTATTGAATTAGTTATAAAAGAATGCGACCAAGTAATAGATATAGGACATTTAATAATATTAGGTGACTTTAACATAGATATGACAAAACAGAATCAGTATACAAAAAGATTGAAGAATAATTTAGAAGCAATGGGACTAAAGCAATACGTGACAAAACCAACGAGAGTGACAAAAGACTCGCAAACTGTAATAGATTTAGTATTCTCGAACTTTTATATTCAAACGGATGTGCGCTCCCTGCCGAGAATCACGGATCACAATATTGTTGAAATAGAAATAATGACAAATATGAAGGACGATTACGAGAATAAGACTGTTGATATATACAAGCGTGACCTGACAAAAATAAATAGGGAAAGACTTAGTAAAATTTTAGCAGAAAAAATGACAACAATAGATAGAAGTAAATGCGACGCAAACAGACTAGCAAATTTCACGATGGAGAGTATAATGGAGGTAATAGATGAGCTTGCACCGGTGATTAGAAAAACAATACCAATTAAATGGATGGACAAACCGTGGATTGATAAGGACGTTCGAGATAGGATTGCGGAGAGGGATGAAAGTTATAAAAAAGCATCGAAAAGTAAGGATGAATTAGAATGGGCAGAGTATAGAAGACGTAGAAATGTAGTAACATATGCAATACGGAATAGCAAAAAAAGATATTATGAAGCGAACATTGATAAACGAAAAACAGATTCACGAAAAATGTGGCAAACGATCAAAGAGCTTGTGGGAAATAAAAAATCAAATCAAACGTTGAGGGGAATAGAATTTAATGGTGAGCTTGAAATAGATAATGGAATAATTGCTAATAAACTGAATCAATTTTTTGTACGGAGTGTGGATACAATTGTAGACGAAATTAAAGTAAACAGTGACAATTTTAGAGAAAGTAATTATGACTCAGATACGAGATATGACAACAATAACAAAATGAAAGAATTTAAAGTAGTATCGTACGATGAACTGAATAAGATTATAAGCAGTTTAGATAACAAAAAAGGATCGACAGACGGGATAACGACCGAAATCATAAAATTGGTATGGATAGACAATAGTAATATTATTCTAGAAATGATAAATAAATCGTTGAAAGAAGGCGTAACACCGGAGGAGATGAAAAACTCGATTGTGAAACCAATCCCGAAAGTGATTGGCAGTAACAAGGCAGAAGAATGTAGGCCTATAAATACACTTCCGATTACTGAGAAAATATTAGAGCAAGTGGTAAAAGATCAAATACTGCAATACGTAGACGAAAAGAAAATTTTAATACCAGAACAATCAGGATTCAGGAAAAAATACTCATGCGAAACGGCATTACAAGATACACTAGTGGAATGGAGAATGAAGATGGATGAAAGTAAAATAATAGGAGTCGTGTTTATAGATTTTAAACGAGCGTTTGAGACGATAGATAGAAATATATTACTGATGAAACTAGGGAAAATGGGAATAGAAGGGAAGGTAATAAAATGGTTTAAATCGTATCTTCAAAACAGAACGCAACAAGTGCAATATGGAAAAAGTCTATCGGAAAAAATTCTAGTCAAACATGGTGTGCCACAAGGCTCAAAGCTCGGCCCACTATTGTTTATTTTATATATCAATGACATTGTGAAAGAATTAGAAGAAAGTAATTGTAAGTGTAAATTGTTTGCTGACGATACTATGTTATATGTGTGTAGTGATAACTTGGATTACATAGAAAATGCTTTGAATGCAGGATTAGAGAAATTATTAGAATGGATGAAACGAAATTCATTAAAAGTAAATGTTACGAAGACTTTTTTCATGCCAATTCATGACCCTAGAAAGTTGAATGTAAGAAATAGATGTAGTATTAGTATAGGTAATGAAGTGGTTAAAGAAGTACAAGAAACAAAATACCTAGGAGTCATAATTGATGAGCACTTGTTGTTTGGAAAACACGCGTGGTATGTGGCAAAAAAGATAGGAAAGAAAATAGGATTTTTAAATAGAGTGAAAAGACATGTAAGTGTGTACACGAGAGTGACGATTTATAAGTCGATAATTGCCCCCCACTTTGAATATTGCAATACTGTGATGATTAATGTTAGTGAAGAATGTATGAATATGTTACAAGTCGTGCAAAATAGAGCAATGAGAGCGATACTGATGGTAAATCTATACACTCCGATCAAAGCGATGCTGGAGGCGCTCGGATTCATGAGCGTGAAAGAACGAATGATATATAATATGCGAATATTGGTTTTTAAGATGAAAAGAGGCTTGGTGCCAGAGTACTTAAGAGAGCATGTAAAAATAGGAAGCGAACGACACGGATACAATACGAGAAGGAAAAACGATTTTTTAATACAAAAAACAAGAACGAGCAGAGCAAAAGCATCACTTGTGTATAAAGGGTTTCAGTACTTCAATGCGTTACCATTAGAAGTGAAAGAGGCGGAGACAGTGGAAATATTTAAAAGAAAATTGAGACAGTACATGGAAAGCGAAGTTGATGTAAATTAGATTAGGATAAGTTTGTAAGATGTGAACGAAGGAGAAGCATAAGATGTAATGATTGTATGTATGGTGTATATGGGAAGTAGCCTAGAGCTAAATAAACACTCACTCACTCACTCACTCACTCTCCCACTCTCCCACTCTCTCACTCTCCCACTCTCTCACTCACTCACTCACTCACTCACTCACTCTCACTCTCTCACTCTCCCACTCTCCCACTCACTCTCCCACTCACTCTCCCACTCTCTCACTCTCTCTCACTCACTATCACTCTCATTCACTCTCACTCTCTCACTCTCTCACTCTCCCACTCTCTCACTCTCTCACTCACTCACTCACTCACTCCACTCCACTCCACTCCACTCCACTCCACTCCACTCCACTCCACTCCACTCCACTCCACTCCACTCCACTCCACTCCACTCCACTCCACTCCACTCCACTCCACTCCACTCCACTCCACTCCACTCCACTCCACTCCACTCCACTCCACTCCACTCCACTCCACTCCACTCCACTCCACTCCACTCCACTCCACTCCACTCCACTCCACTCCACTCCACTCCACTCCACTCCACTCCACTCCACTCCACTCCACTCCACTCCACTCCACTCCACTCCACTCCACTCCACTCCACTCCACTCCACTCCACTCCACTCCACTCCACTCCACTCCACTCCACTCCACTCCACTCCACTCCACTCCACTCCACTCCACTCCACTCCACTCCACTCCACTCCACTCCACTCCACTCCACTCCACTCCACTCCACTCCACTCCACTCCACTCCACTCCACTCCACTCCACTCCACTCCACTCCACTCCACTCCACTCCACTCCACTCCACTCCACTCCACTCCACTCCACTCCACTCCACTCCACTCCACTCCACTCCACTCCACTCCACTCCACTCCACTCCACTCCACTCCACTCCACTCCACTCCACTCCACTCCACTCCACTCCACTCCACTCCACTCCACTCCACTCCACTCCACTCCACTCCACTCCACTCCACTCCACTCCACTCCACTCCACTCCACTCCACTCCACTCCACTCCACTCCACTCCACTCCACTCCACTCCACTCCACTCCACTCCACTCCACTCCACTCCACTCCACTCCACTCCACTCCACTCCACTCCACTCCACTCCACTCCACTCCACTCCACTCCACTCCACTCCACTCCACTCCACTCCACTCCACTCCACTCCACTCCACTCCACTCCACTCCACTCCACTCCACTCCACTCCACTCCACTCCACTCCACTCCACTCCACTCCACTCCACTCCACTCCACTCCACTCCACTCCACTCCACTCCACTCCACTCCACTCCACTCCACTCCACTCCACTCCACTCCACTCCACTCCACTCCACTCCACTCCACTCCACTCCACTCCACTCCACTCCACTCCACTCCACTCCACTCCACTCCACTCCACTCCACTCCACTCCACTCCACTCCACTCCACTCCACTCCACTCCACTCCACTCCACTCCACTCCACTCCACTCCACTCCACTCCACTCCACTCCACTCCACTCCACTCCACTCCACTCCACTCCACTCCACTCCACTCCACTCCACTCCACTCCACTCCACTCCACTCCACTCCACTCCACTCCACTCCACTCCACTCCACTCCACTCCACTCCACTCCACTCCACTCCACTCCACTCCACTCCACTCCACTCCACTCCACTCCACTCCACTCCACTCCACTCCACTCCACTCCACTCCACTCCACTCCACTCCACTCCACTCCACTCCACTCCACTCCACTCCACTCCACTCCACTCCACTCCACTCCACTCCACTCCACTCCACTCCACTCCACTCCACTCCACTCCACTCCACTCCACTCCACTCCACTCCACTCCACTCCACTCCACTCCACTCCACTCCACTCCACTCCACTCCACTCCACTCCACTCCACTCCACTCCACTCCACTCCACTCCACTCCACTCCACTCCACTCCACTCCACTCCACTCCACTCCACTCCACTCCACTCCACTCCACTCCACTCCACTCCACTCCACTCCACTCCACTCCACTCCACTCCACTCCACTCCACTCCACTCCACTCCACTCCACTCCACTCCACTCCACTCCACTCCACTCCACTCCACTCCACTCCACTCCACTCCACTCCACTCCACTCCACTCCACTCCACTCCACTCCACTCCACTCCACTCCACTCCACTCCACTCCACTCCACTCCACTCCACTCCACTCCACTCCACTCCACTCCACTCCACTCCACTCCACTCCACTCCACTCCACTCCACTCCACTCCACTCCACTCCACTCCACTCCACTCCACTCCACTCCACTCCACTCCACTCCACTCCACTCCACTCCACTCCACTCCACTCCACTCCACTCCACTCCACTCCACTCCACTCCACTCCACTCCACTCCACTCCACTCCACTCCACTCCACTCCACTCCACTCCACTCCACTCCACTCCACTCCACTCCACTCCACTCCACTCCACTCCACTCCACTCCACTCCACTCCACTCCACTCCACTCCACTCCACTCCACTCCACTCCACTCCACTCCACTCCACTCCACTCCACTCCACTCCACTCCACTCCACTCCACTCCACTCCACTCCACTCCACTCCACTCCACTCCACTCCACTCCACTCCACTCCACTCCACTCCACTCCACTCCACTCCACTCCACTCCACTCCACTCCACTCCACTCCACTCCACTCCACTCCACTCCACTCCACTCCACTCCACTCCACTCCACTCCACTCCACTCCACTCCACTCCACTCCACTCCACTCCACTCCACTCCACTCCACTCCACTCCACTCCACTCCACTCCACTCCACTCCACTCCACTCCACTCCACTCCACTCCACTCCACTCCACTCCACTCCACTCCACTCCACTCCACTCCACTCCACTCCACTCCACTCCACTCCACTCCACTCCACTCCACTCCACTCCACTCCACTCCACTCCACTCCACTCCACTCCACTCCACTCCACTCCACTCCACTCCACTCCACTCCACTCCACTCCACTCCACTCCACTCCACTCCACTCCACTCCACTCCACTCCACTCCACTCCACTCCACTCCACTCCACTCCACTCCACTCCACTCCACTCCACTCCACTCCACTCCACTCCACTCCACTCCACTCCACTCCACTCCACTCCACTCCACTCCACTCCACTCCACTCCACTCCACTCCACTCCACTCCACTCCACTCCACTCCACTCCACTCCACTCCACTCCACTCCACTCCACTCCACTCCACTCCACTCCACTCCACTCCACTCCACTCCACTCCACTCCACTCCACTCCACTCCACTCCACTCCACTCCACTCCACTCCACTCCACTCCACTCCACTCCACTCCACTCCACTCCACTCCACTCCACTCCACTCCACTCCACTCCACTCCACTCCACTCCACTCCACTCCACTCCACTCCACTCCACTCCACTCCACTCCACTCCACTCCACTCCACTCCACTCCACTCCACTCCACTCCACTCCACTCCACTCCACTCCACTCCACTCCACTCCACTCCACTCCACTCCACTCCACTCCACTCCACTCCACTCCACTCCACTCCACTCCACTCCACTCCACTCCACTCCACTCCACTCCACTCCACTCCACTCCACTCCACTCCACTCCACTCCACTCCACTCCACTCCACTCCACTCCACTCCACTCCACTCCACTCCACTCCACTCCACTCCACTCCACTCCACTCCACTCCACTCCACTCCACTCCACTCCACTCCACTCCACTCCACTCCACTCCACTCCACTCCACTCCACTCCACTCCACTCCACTCCACTCCACTCCACTCCACTCCACTCCACTCCACTCCACTCCACTCCACTCCACTCCACTCCACTCCACTCCACTCCACTCCACTCCACTCCACTCCACTCCACTCCACTCCACTCCACTCCACTCCACTCCACTCCACTCCACTCCACTCCACTCCACTCCACTCCACTCCACTCCACTCCACTCCACTCCACTCCACTCCACTCCACTCCACTCCACTCCACTCCACTCCACTCCACTCCACTCCACTCCACTCCACTCCACTCCACTCCACTCCACTCCACTCCACTCCACTCCACTCCACTCCACTCCACTCCACTCCACTCCACTCCACTCCACTCCACTCCACTCCACTCCACTCCACTCCACTCCACTCCACTCCACTCCACTCCACTCCACTCCACTCACTCACTCACTCACTCACTCACTCACTCACTCTCAGTCACTCACTCACTCACTCGCTCTCACTCTCACTCACTCACTCACTCACTCACTCGCTCTCACTCTCACTCACTCACTCACTCACCGACGAACTCATTTATTCACACATTTAAGCAATGTACAGAAAAATATTTTTATGAAAAATATTTACCTATCTGTATATGTTCGTCCGATTGCGACGGTTGCTCATTTTCTTCCGAAAGCACGGCGGGTGCGACCCGCCTTGACCTTGTCGACGTCAACAAGGACGTTGCCGGCTGCGGGCACGTTCTCGCGACTCGCGTTCGCTTCCGCGACGGCTCTTCCGAGTCCTCCATGTCGAATTGTTAATCTCGTATCTGTATTACATTTTTAATATATCAGCTATGCAGTAACGCATTTTATTGCGACAGGACTCATACGAAACAGAAAACAAAAGAAAATATTGAGCCCGAACATTTTTCGTTTGTGACATATGTACTGAGATAACTCGATGTACATTTCAGTGGTACGAAAAATCGTCCCAAATGGAACGAACGGCGCATTAAATACGAGTAGCGGTAGCATCTCGTCTCACGCGTCTCGTCCGTTCTCTATAATACAAGAAAATTACTCACCGCACCAGTTTTTCTGACGATGGACACCAGAGATCGGATTCGACCGCACACACTTATAATTTTGAAACACCGATACACACACACTTGTGAAGAGCGTCGGGCTGACTGCGTCGTTGAGACCGATGAACAATGAACGAGGCGCGTCGGGGCGATGCAGAGCGGCTCGCGCAGGCGCAGTTGCCGACAGACTAGTTCGAGACTGCGGCGTTGGCGCGCGACCGAGGCGGCGCTGCTCGCGGAGCGAGGTAAATGGGCGCAGTGCGGTACATTTTAGTGTCTAACCCAGACTAATCGTGTCTAACTCAGTCTAATCTTGTCTAACCCAGTCGAATCGTGTCTAACCCAGTCTAATTGTGTCTAACCCAGTCTAACCCTGTCTGACTCTGCCTAACTCTAACTCTGCCTAACTCTGTCCAACTCTGTCTAATAGGCTTAGACAGGGTTAGAAAGTATAAGACGGAGTTGGACAGAGTTAGGCAGAGTTAGGCGGGGTTAGACAGGCTTACACAAGGTGAGGCCGAGTTAGCTGGGTTAAGCAGGGTTAGACAGGGTTAGACAAGGTGAGGCCGAGTTAGCTGGGTTAAGTAAGGTTAGACAGCGTTAGACAGGATTAGACTGGGTTAGAGACACGATTAGACTGGTTTAGACACGATTAGACCGGGTTAGACACGATTCGATTGGGTTAGACGCGATTAAACCGGGTTAGACACGATTCGACCGGGTTAGACACGATTCGACTGGGTTAGACACGATTAGTCTGGTTTAAACATGATTAGACTGGGTTAGACACGATTAGACTGGGTTAGACATGATTAGACTGGGTTAGACAGAGGTAGACAGAGTTATACTGGGTTAGACAGAGTTAGACAGACGCGATTTCAGAAACATTATATACATATTAAAAAAATAATGGGAGCTGTAGCACTACTCCATTAAAAAAATAATGGGTGCTGTATCTATTCCATTAAACATTTAAAAAATAATGGGTGCTGGATATCTGTTTCATTCGACATTAAAAAAGTAATGGGAGCTGCATAGCTGCGCCATTGAACATTTAAAAAAGATGGGTACTGGTTTGGTGTTCCATTAAACATTATAAAAGTAATGGGCGCTGCATCGCTGCTCCATTAAAATTTTTTAAAATAATGGTTGATGGATCTCTGTCCCATTAAAAATTTAAAAAAAAATGTGTGATGGATCTCTGTTCCATAAAAAATTTTAAAAAAAATGTGTGATGGATTTCTGTTCCATTAAACATTAAAAAAGTAATGGGTGCTGGTTCTGTGTTCCATTAAAAATTAAAAAAAAAATGGGTGCTGGGTCTCTGTTCCATTAAACATTAAAAAAATAATGGGTGCTGGATCTCTGGTCCATTAAACATTAAAAAAATAATGGGTACTGGATTAGATTTCCATTATCGATTTTTTTTTAATTTAAATAATGCATTATTTTTACATTAAAAATTTCACAACGCCGGCTGGTACGTGCCATGCACATATACGGATCGGACAAATTCGCGTTCAAAGTTGTGTGAGTGCGGACGAAAACGAGAAACACTTTTTGACAGATTCAGATTCCAAACTTCCCAGATATTAGCATTCCGGAAACGGATTTAAGTGAAACAGGTCGCATTAGAAAGAGAAAAAAAAAATATTGGACCTGACACATTAGGCGTCACCGACGTGGTATCTGAAATAATTCGAGTTACAAAATCATAGCAGACGAAAAAGGGCAAACGCCGAGAAAAGTAAGAGTACGCGGCCGTCTCGGTCGTCAGTCGTCGGGAGGAGTCGTCGTGAGGAGGCAGATAATTTTTTTTTTTTAGACTTGGCGTCGAGACACTACCGCGTCTCTTGATATCTCAGTGGGTAACGACTGTAATTTTGTTCGCATAATAGCATAATAAAAGTTAATATCTTACCGCACCGAGTAAGGACCCTCGGCGTTAAGAAGCCCGTGATTACACACAGGCACCTCGTGTGTAGACACACGAATACAGCAGAAACGAAAGACGCGATCAGCACTTGAAAAGCTACCAACAGCCGAGGTGGTCAAGTCGGATCTTCAGCAATCAAATCGTCAAAGCGGATAAGCACATTTCACGTCCTGGGTCACACTTCCTACCTTTTGCTACATCCGCAACTTTTCCGTCGCGACTTCCTGCTTTTATTTATGCAGTGTGCGGACACCGGAAGTGCGGACGTACGTTGTGTCGATATCAGCACCACTGCGTCAATAATCAAAAGCAAAAAAATCTTGCTTTAATGTTGCCGTGTTGCTATTAAACGTTGCAATGTGTAATACACCGCACTTAGTTTTTCTCGCGATCGTTCGCCAGATACGCGCGGGTTACGTCTGTTCAAAGAAAATACGATACAATGCAGTGATTATGGTCGCGCGCCTGTAAAGTAATAACAGGGGGGAGATGTCGAGGGGACAGCGTACAATCGTCTAGACGCGCAAGTGTAATAACATGATAAATTCGCGATAGAACGCGCGCACCAACTGTCGCGCCTCTGTTCGATACATCGAAGAGAAAATTTTCTCTCAGTCATCTATGAACCACCGTGGACACAACAGCGTTTTTCAATGGCAGTACGTAGCCAGCTAACCGTATATTAGCCAGCAGCACCCTGAACGCTACGCTATTCGAAAATTCTTGATACTGATAGAAAAATCTTTACTGTGTTATTTAATTTACTTTATTACATTAGCGCCTCGTGCACAACACTTATTACAGGATGACTTTGACCGGGCTCGTGACTTGTACAGTTGGGACAAGCGTGTTCTCTCGCTTCTCGGCGTTTGGCCGCTCGAGGCGACTTACGTTAAATTCAGTTTTTCGATAACCTACATTGTCGTCCACATGAGCATGGAATTCGTTGATCTCTACGAGGTGTTCGGTGACCTCGAACTGATGATACTGAATTTTTCTGAGAGCACCTTGGAGACTATGATTATTTTGAAGCTGATGGTACTGCGATTCTCCGGAACGCTCAGAGAGCTTTTAACTCAAATTCTGGAGAGTGTCAGAGCCGAGCGTTACAAAGGCACCGAGGAGAAGAAAATCTACCTGGGCTACAATCGCATTGCGAAAATATTCTTCAAGGCCTGCCTGATCGCCGGCATCTCCACGTCGGTCATGTATCACATGAAGCCATTAGAGAATCGTCTAAGATCCGGTAACTCCACCAAGTGAAAGAGAAGCATTTGTTCATCTTCGAAAGTTAGTGGTTGATGAGAAAATAATATTTTTTTATTTGAATTTTTTCGTCTTGCCATTCTACTTGAACTATTTTTTTTTCTTTCTTCTTTCTTCTTATTTCGTACGTTTTCCTTCTTTTTCCTGTAAATGCGTCAATGTACAAATATTTTGCTCGAAACACTGTTGTAGTAATCTCCAACGAAAGTCTGCCTTACGTTCTGCCTTATCGTACGCGACTGTTTTTCAACGTTGACGACTCAGCCACATTTTGGTTTGTCTTCGTTTATCAATCTCCGATGATCTATATCCACTTGTTTCACACTGTGACTATCGGTGTCCTCTTCTCGCTGATTCTTCACGTATGCGGGGAACTGGCGGTTTTGGCTTTTAGAATCCGAAATCTCAATGTCGACCCGAAAACTGATTCGCGACATTCGAGAGACATTTTTCGCGATATCGTTGAGGGACACATCAAGCTTATATGGTGCGTAGTATGTCAACGGATAGTTAAAAGATCTCGAGAAAAATGAGGGCCTAATTTTTATGTAACCAAGGATGGCAAAAGCAATCGACGACACGTTTTGCATGTTGCTCTTGGAAGAGCTCGTCACGACGACTGTGATCCTTTGCCTAGCAGCCTATAACGTTCTCGTGGTAATTCATCATGTACCTAGTTGTGCGTGTTGTGTGTGTTGTTGCTGTTGTGTACCTTGTTGTCCGCTCTTATTTATTTCAGAATTCCGATATGGCAGACATGACGGAATTTCTAACATTTTTATTGTACGGCTCGACAATGCTCATGATAGTTTACGGTTACTGCGTTGCCGGCGAATACCTTATTACCGAAGTAAGTTATTGTTCGACAACTTGCAACGCGAGGCACGACCAGCACTATGTTGCGGCGTGATCGCTCCCACCGACCACCGGCCTCCAATCACTGTCCACAGAGTCTCAACGTATACAACGCATTCTACGAGTGTCAGTGGTATGACTTGCCAACTAGCTTCAGGAAACAACTTACAATTTGCATGGCTGCCACAAGCAAACCACTCTACCTGACCGGTGGTCATTTCTATGTTTTTTCCATGGCCGGCTTCATGAGCGTAAGTGCGGACAGTAGCACATTGTGTATTATTCAGCCCCTCGTTTTTATTTGCTACATTGCCACTCGCGCCCCGCATCGCAATATGCTCAAACATTCCTTTTTTCCACAGGTGCTAAAAACTTCGATGGCTTACCTCTCTATGCTACGAACAGTCGTATAAGCATTTTCGCGAGTGTTCGAGGAAGAAAATGGCGGAAAGTGTGCAGATGTCATTTTCTCTCTTGATTTATCTTGCCTTTAATATAACAAAAACATACCCTCTCCCCAGTGTACCAGTGTTAACGCGTTCGAGGTTGTCGATTGTCTTGTAAATTCATTAAAAATAGAATAAAAAGGAAGGGAAATAAAACGTGAATATGCGAAGAGGTCAAGTGGAGAGTGATGCGGCGCTCGATTGATTCGCAGTTGGGTTTGCCACCAGGTCGATCTGCGACAGTTTCATGTCCTCGGCTATTGCCACCTGACTTGCACTGTTCCAGTTGTACACCACATCGCTCGTTGTGTAGCCAACTGTAAATTAAATCAACGAATTATTCGATGTGTACAAGATTCATGGGGCACCCGGCTTTAATTGTGAGCCTGCAAGAACATTTGACAGCCAACAGAGATCGATTAGACTGATGAGAGAGAGCGAGAGAGAGAGAGATTTGATTTGATTTGATTTGATTTGATTTATTATGCCCGAGTTAAACTATGGGGCAATATAAGAAATAGCAGGGTAGATACAATAATTTCGAGACTTAGGTGGTAAAAAGTACATTGGATTCGCGTAAAACTAGAGTAACAGAGATAAAGATACAACAAATAATAATAATGAGTGAGCGCAGATAATAATAACGTTGACTGCGTAGTGTGAAAAAACAAAAAGTTGGATTTCGCAGACGAGACAGAGTAAGAAATAAAAATAAAACTAGTAGTAATAAAATAATATAATGATTCCGCGCTATAACATGAATAAAATATTTCGCTTCCACGGATATACAATATCTTAACCACAGCGGATAACGAGTAGATACTAAATAATAATTAGTTATGGGACTGTGCTTAGGGATGGAGTAAAGAATTCTTAGATCTAATTGACTTAGGGCTAATATAAACTAATATGGCTCGTATAAGTATAAATGTAAGTGTAATCAACTGTTTCGTTCGATGTCTGAGGCGCAATTTGGTGGGGAAACAGTACCCAAGTTAGAGCTGGGCAACAGTTTGAGCTGGGTCAGATTCTGATGTGAGCAGGTGATTATAAAGTCGAGTTTTGAAGATAGGGAGGGAGGGGGAGGAGGTGATGTGAAGCGGGAGAGAGTGCCAAAGATAGATAGCGGATAGGTGGAAGGAGTTGTGGTACGAGGTCTATAAAGTAGGCACCCCCACAGCATCCAAAAAATTATTTGAATATGTACAAATAACAGGCTCTTTATGGGCTCTTGAATGCCACTAAAAAATATTTTTGGGCTCATCCCAATTACGAGAAAATGAAAATTCAAAAGTGGGGGTGCCGACATTGTATAAAGCCAGCGCCAACTTTTTATCTAAAAGGCATAAACATATTTTTTTAGTTTCATATTTATGGGCTCTTTATGGGCTATTTAAGGGCCTAGGTGTCAACCAGATTGGAACTACCCTTAAAGAGATATATATATATATATATATATATTTTTTTTTTTTAATTATTTTTTCCATTTAATTTTTGCAGGATTATTGTGGGCTAATTATGGGCTCTTCAGCGCACGGCAGACCAATGTTGATTTCGCAACCCTTGTTCATGAAAACCACCCCCAACGTAGCAACATTATAATGAAACATCATAAAAACTACGGCTCGTCCTTTTTTCTTGTGGAATAATCATTTGATCATTATGGGCTCTTAAACGCACATGAGCCCAATATTATTTACGGCACCCTATTCCACGAAAACCACCCCCCAAGCAACCAGCATTATCATTTAACGCCGTAAGCATTGCGGTGGGTCCTTTTTACTTATGCTATAAAAAAGGACGTACAACAATCTTTATGGCGTTTTAGTATAATGCTCGTAGAATGAGGGCAGTTTTTACGAAAAAAGTTGGCGTGGATCGTATTGGGCTTACCTGCGATAGAGAACCTAAAATGGGCCCATAATTATCCCGTACTAAAAAAAAAGACCTACCGTGATAATCATGCTGTTTTATTATACTGCTGTTCGCTAGAAGTGTTTTTCGAAGAACAGGGTGGCGTGAATAATATTGGGCTCACGTTCATTAAGGAGCCCATAATTAGTTTACAATTATCGTGCAAAATTTATATGGAATAGTATATTACGCACTAGTTCGGAAAAACGTTTTCTGAGCACATATGATTGCAGCTCTCGTTTTTGCGCCAAATCTCAGCAAAACATTTTTGTGACGAGTATAGTAAGAAGTTTTACGTTACAGAGCGCGGATACAGAGTTTTTTCACATGCAAAGCGGGGGAAAAACCTCAATTTCGAAGCCGCAGTTACGTAAAAAATATTATTTAGAGTTTCTTCATTTAAAAAAGAATTCTATCTCCTTACATGTAGTTCCAATCGGGATGGCACCTAGGCCCTTGAATAGCCCATAAAAAGCCCATAAATATGAAACTAAAAAAAATATGTTTATGCCTTTTTCAAATAAATAAAAAAAATGGCGCCAGCTTTATATAAAGCCAGCGCCAACTTTTTTCCTAAAAGGCGTAAACATATTTTCTTAGGTTCATAATTATGGGCTCTTTATGGGCTACTTAATGGCATAGGTGTCATCTCAATTGGAACCACCCTTGAAGAGACAGTATTTTTTTTACGCGTAGTTCCAATCAGGATGACACCTAGGCCCTTGAATAGTCCATAAAGAGCCCATAAATATGAAACTAGAAAAATATGTTTATGCCTTTTAGAAAAAAAAAATGGCGCTGGCTTAATCTAAAGCCAGCGCCAACTTTTAATCTAAAATACATAAACATATTTTTTTAGTTTCATATTTATGGGCTCTTTATGGGCTATTTAGGGGCCTATTTGCCATCCCGATTGGAACTACCCTTCAAGAGACAGATTTTTTTTTTATAAAAAAATCGTATCTCCCATTAATGTTTGCAGGATAATTGTGGACCAATTATGGGCTCTTCAACGCACGACAGCCCGATATTGATTTCACAACCATTATCCACAAAAGCCATCCTCAACGCACCAGCAATATAATAAAACACCATCAAATTTACAGTGGGTTATATTTTCTTGTGGAAAAATTACAGATTGAGACCTCTTTAACACTGGTGAGTCCAAGACATTTTTCGCCACCATGATTTATGAAAACCCAGCCGCAATGTACCAGCTTTATTGAAAAGCGCAAAAACTATTACGGTACGTCCTATTTACTCATGGGACAATTGTAGGCTAATTATGGGCTCTTTAATTATAATGCTGGTTCATTGAGGGTGGTTTTGGTCGATTAGGGTAGCGTGAAAAATATTGGGCTCACGTTTGTTTAAGAGCCCATAATGAGCCTGTAATTATACTGCTAGAAAAGAGGACCTACTCTTATATTTATTGTAATGCTGGCATGTTGGGATTGCTTTTCGTAGTACAGAATAGCATATAAATTTGGTTAGGTAAAAAAATCGTTTTAGGTATTGTAGCAAACGATATAGAATCTTCTATATTTACATAGAACCATGTCACCTTACATACATTAGTATTTGGCAATATGCCTTGTATTTGGCCGACAAGACCTTAGCTTGATCCTTACAATCGTCATAAGCGATCCAGCTGCTGTCTCGCCTGTGTGATATCGCCACGTAATGCCCTATTGCGTTCGGGTCCGAGCTTCGTCGAGTCATAATTGGCGGAATAAATTGAACTACTCCGGCGAGGTGAAATATTTCTTTTGAAAATGAGAGGGGTAGATCGGTGGGTATGCCGAGTAATCGCTGCATCTCGGGATCTTCTGCTGCATCTGTGACGATCTCTATGATGAGGAATGATCCTGTAAAGATGAAATGATATATTATACAGAATGACTTAGATATTTTTATACCGTTTACATTTTTTGGAAATTGAATGTACTATATGCGAATATTTTGTATTGTAATGCCGAGTATAAAGTTAATGTTGATTTACAAGTATGTCGAAAATGAAGGTCAATATAAAACTAGAATTTGATATAATTTATGATACACTAATTCCTCAAGATTGTTGTACGACCAATATAGTATATTAGTTTCTATCATAACACCTTCAATGGTATATATTGTACATTATATCGTTCACGCGAGCGCATGGGAAAATCAAAAGGCTCGTGAGTCTCAGTCACCTATCAAATTACTGATCTCTAGGGTAAGTACTTGGATGGGTGACCGTCTGCCTCGATCTTGTACACGGCGACGGTGGCAAAATATTCATGCAATAGAAACCTTTAATACATAATATAGAGATGCTCACCGGGGTGAACAACGGAACTTGGAGATATTTTTGATGGACATGCGTCGTTTGGGCAACGTCGATTATCCAACGTCATGCAGTCTTCGATCGCCCTGATCAGTCGCGTTGCATTATCAGCTTCCCTGTGATTTATTTGGATTCGAGGCAAAACAATTCGCCGTTCTGGACATCCTCCTGAGCATCGTATTATTTCCGTGAGACTTGGAAAGTCTTTGAGTACTTTTTGGCAGAGACCTCCAACCGTTAATTGGCAATCGACGAGATCTACGCCACAGCGACTCTGCGTAACGGTTCCAATTTGCGAAAGAATTTTCGCTCGAGTACGGTATGAATCGGCTCGCACTCCATTTTTCGCCACTTTCTGGACCATGCGTAAAAGATCATTCGGAGCAGTTCTGCAGGTTTCACTAAAGTCTGCCGAGTCGAGTGCAGAAGTTAGAAATAACTGAAACAGGCTGTCGAAGGCGCACGTGTTGCTCAATGTTATTTTTCTCTTCTGCAGTGAAATCGGTTGTAGATTCATCTGGTTGCCGTTTCTCAGAATAGGGACTTTGTTCAGTTTTTCGTGTAACACCAGTTCGTGATCCAGAAAATTTGGTTGAAGGTATCGAGATCGTTTTTTCGATTCGTCAGCGGTTGAGCTGCGTTTTCGACGTTTCAGAGCATCCTGGTCAGAGTGATTCGGTACAGCACGTTTCCGTGCCGTGATATTTCGTGCAGACCGTCTTGGTGGACTGATTGCCAAATTCCTCCAGTTTTCTTTGGCGTTAGAAACTAAAGTTCTTGACACACTGTCTGGAAAGTCTTTGAGGCACGAAATACAAACTCTTTTCTGCCCATAGCCTTCGTCTTCTCCTTTTGCTGGCTCTGAGCAGTTTGGCAATGCGTGCACTGGTTTCTTACAAAAAACGCATCTGTGGGCACCGCTTGGAAGGTCGTGTCTAACGCATGCAACGCATATTTGGTATTCAACGTTTTCAAGGATTGTTGGGAGCTTTCGATTTCCTCGTTCCTTGATTTCCTCGTTCGGCTGAGTACCATTACCCGCTGGAGTATCCGTCGAATGACAGATATTGTCGAGACAGCATGTGACTTCTTCAATTTTAGTATTTTCTTTTGCTTCAACACCGGCGTCATACGTAGAGCTTGCGGTAGGAACGGAGACCCTATCAGCCGGGCAGAATTGTTCGTCGCGTTTAAATATTTTTTCAGTTACCGCATCGACCACATCCGTATGTTTCGTCGTAGGAACGGAGGTGCTCTCAATCGGGCAGGTTTGTTCCTCGCATTCGAATCGTCCTTCTGTTTCTGTATCGGCATTATACGTGGAGCTCGCAATCGGAACCTCTTTCTCGTACTGAAAATAATCGTCTGCTGCGTCTTCGACGTTGCTCACGTCTGTTACGACCTCGACGTTGCTCGCGTCTGTTACGACCTCTACGTTGCTCTCGTCTGCTGCGCCTCCGACGTTGTTCTCGACTGTTGCGTCTTCGACGTTGCTCGCGTCTGTTACGTCCTCGACGATGCTCT
This sequence comes from Itoplectis maculator, assembly GCA_964034905.1. Taxonomy (NCBI): domain Eukaryota; kingdom Metazoa; phylum Arthropoda; class Insecta; order Hymenoptera; family Ichneumonidae; genus Itoplectis; species Itoplectis maculator. The sequence goes on from CAXITY010000206.1 coordinate 39,251, forward strand.
CGTCTGCTGCGCCTCCGACGTTGTTCTCGGCTGTAGCATCTTCGACGTAGCTCGCGTCTGTTACATCTTCGACGTTGCTCTCGTCTGCTACGTCTCCGACGTCGCTCTCATCTGTTGCGCCTCCGACGTTCTCGTCTGTTACGTGTCCGACGTTCTCGTCTACTGACGGGCTATCGCTAAATGTCGACCTTTCTTCATTGATTCCACATTCGTCATTAGCAGCCATCGCGTCAATAATTTTAGTTCTTCCGCTGATGTGCTTAACGTGTTTCAAAATGAAATCATCTGCTCTCATCGGAAGAGCTTCATTTTGTAATAAATTTCTTTTCACGTTCTTGAACTCTGATTCCACTGATGCACTCGAAGCTGGTTGGCGGCCATATCCAAACGTGTTCCGGCAAACGCATGTCCATAGTGGACAAAGTTTTGTGTCTCGGACGAGGCGGTCGGCCAGACGCGGATGAAAATGCGCGTTATCGCCATCGCCGACTTCACTTTCGATCGACTCTTTCACAGCATTATCGATATTCAGACCCCACGCTTGCCACGAGTTCCTCCCGGATTTGTATTCAATCAAGTCTTCAGCGTCAACCTTGTCGTTTCCTTCTTCCTGTTGGGCATCCGCGTTTTCGTTCTCACCTTCGGCATTGCCTTCGAGTATCGATGCTATAAAATACAAAATAAAAGTAACTATCACAAAAATGAAACAGGAAAGAAATAAGATATTATTATCCATATATCACGATATCACAGTTCCCAAGAAACTGACAATTAAGTAATCAGCAACAATAAAAAAAAAATTGTCCGTGTCCACTTTAAACCATATGTATTTGAGGAAATCAGTGAAATTATTTCTATATAACAAAAGTACTTTTTTTTTGTTTTCGAGAAAAAAATTATTTTATCACGCATTTACCTTTAGATTATTATTCAAGATCAGTTTTGTAATTCAATGATGACATTTTCCCATTTTTTCTTTTGCCGCAAATAATGGATATTTATTGAATCAAGCAAACACGGTTAAAATCTGTAACGCCGTACCGCAAAGAACGAAAAGCAAAATATAGATTAAGCGTAATTTCCAGGGTTTTTAACAAATTCCGTGACGTTCCCAAGACTTTTCCAAGGGCTAATAAATTCTTTGACTTTGTTGGAAAGTATTCAAATCTTCGCGCCGTCTATACTTGACTCAACACTCTAGACACCGACTTGAGACACGAAGTATACACACACACTATCACATCTACTCTTTACATAAGCGTACAACGAGCTTACAAAACATGTATATCACGACCTTACAATAAACTAATTACAAGAGTAACGGAGATGCTGCGTCTACTGCGTGCCCCAATCCAATCAAGAATCAACAGGTTATGGGCCCAGACATCGCGGAGATCGTAAACAAACAAAATTACATCGACAATTAACAAGTGAGTGAACCTAACCTACAAGTGCGAACTACAAGCGGATAAACGTGGCCGAAGAGGTTATGTACGATGGCATCGTCAACAATAAATTCAACAAGAATCGAGCTTCTAACCAAAGATAATTACGACACGTGGAGCATGCACGTAGAAGCTCTACTGGTAAAAAATGACACCTGGAGTTTCGTATGCGGAGAATCGCCCGAGCCGAAGTTCACCGAGAACGATGCGGCGAGTGTCTCCGCACACAAAACTTGGCAAAATTCCGATAGAAAAGCCCGTGCGGACTTAATCTTATCAATAAGCTCGGCGGAATTACCGAATGTAAGACATTGCCGCACGTCCAACGAAATCTGGATAAAACTAAAATCGATATACGCGTCGAAGGGCCCTGCCCGCAAAGCCACTCTCCTGAAACAACTTACACTGCAACGTATGCAGGAGGGAGAAGACGCCAGGGAGCACATCGGAAAATTTTTCGATGCAGTGGACAAACTGCAAGCGATGGATGTCGAGATAAACAAGGATTTGTTAAGCATAATGCTACTATATAGTTTACCTGACACTTTCGAAAATTTCAGATGTGCCATCGAATCCAGAGACGATTTGCCATCCGCGGAATCACTAAAGATAAAAATACTCGAAGAAAATGATGCAAGGAAACAAAAAAACAAGGAATCAGAGTCCGGGGCTCTATTTGCGAAACATCAAAGATACCAGGACCAGAATAGAACACCAAAAGGCTCACGATCGACCGGCAGAAACAAATATCACGGAAACACCAACCCCAAAATCCGTTGCTTCAAATGCAATCGGATCGGACACCTGAGCAACGAGTGCTCATGGCAGGCGGAGGAACATTCCACCGAGGAAGACGACGAGGAAGAGGTAGATATCTATTACGTCAGCGAGGGAGCCGAAGAAGAGCTAAGAGGACCCGATGCAACCTCATGGAAAGAAGCCATTCGATCGGAAGTCGACGCCCACATACGATACAACACCTGGGAAATAGTAGACCGCCCGGCAAATAAAAACGTTATCGGAAGCAAAACCGTTCTCAAAAGGAAGCTGAAGGCCGACGGAAGTATCGAAAGGAGGAAAGCACGAATCGTGGCACGCGGATTCGCTCAACGACCCGGCAGCGATTACTTTGAGACCTTCGCGCCCGTCGCGAGACTCGACTCAGTCAGACTCCTCGCAGCACTGGTGGTGGAACATCAGTTCCAGCTACATCAACTCGACATTACGACCGCGTACCTCAACGGCACGATTGACGAAGAAATCTACATGGAGGTCCCGAAAGCTCTCGATCACGGACTACGTCACATCATCGAAACACAAAAGAAAAATACCACGTCGTGCGAGCGGGCAACCGAAATGCTCGAAAAGCTGCGCGAAGGCAACCAAGTATGCAAGCTCAACAAGGCAATATACGGGTTAAAACAAGCAGGAAAACAATGGCACAATAAACTAGACGGGATATTAACCGAGAGAGGGCTGACCGCAACGAAGTACGACCCCTGCGTGTACCACGCAGGAAAAGACCACGGAAAGTTGATAGTTCTCATCTACGTCGATGATATACTCATAGCATCGAAGAACGGGGATCAAATTCAAGACCTCAAAAGGAGTCTGTCAGCTAAACTGGAAGTCAAGGATATCGGAAAAGCAACCTACTGCTTAGGCATCGAAATTAATCAACGTCCAGCCGAGATCACACTTAACCAAAAAAAATACACGATCGAATTACTCACAAAATACGGCATTGAAAATTGCAATCCCGTTTCAACGCCAGCAGAGGTCGGACACAAATTGACCAACACGGATAAACCAGAAGAGAAACTGACAAACCCGAGAAAGTACAAGGAACTTGTTGGGGGACTAATGTACCTCGCCGTGGGCACCAGACCGGACATCATGCACACAGTGAGCACGCTAGCCCAGTTTAACGAGCATCCCGAGGAACAGCATTGGAAGGCAGCTAAAAGATTGCTCCGTTACCTGAAAGGCACAAGCGAATACGGATTAACCTACAAGAAATCCGGACGACCGCTCACTGGCTACGTAGACGCAGATTGGGGCAACTGCATAGTCGACAGACGTTCCTACACAGGATATGCATTCATACTCGCAGACGGAGTCATCAGCTGGAAAGCTCAAAAGCAGAAAACCGTGGCACAATCCTCCACCGAAGCCGAGTACATCGCGCTGGCCGAGGCGGCGAAGGAGGCGACATATCTCAAGGGCATACTCGCGACACTCGGATACGAAAAATTGTCAACCGTCACCGTAAGGTGTGACAATCAAGGAGCCGCCCAACTAGCTCAAAACAACATGTACCACCCAAGAACAAAACACATCGACATACGGCACCACTACCTACGAGACCTTATTAGAGAAGAAAAAATTCATCTAGAACACGTCTCCACGCAAGACATGGTGGCCGACGTAATGACCAAACCGTTAGCCAGCCCGAAACATCATAAATGCATCCTGCAACTCGGACTGAAGGATGCACCCAGAAAAATTGATCGACGCTCGACTTGAGGGAGAGTGTTGGAAAGTATTCAAATCTTCGCGCCGTCTATACTTGACTCAACACTCTAGACACCGACTTGACACACGAAGTATACACACACACTATCACATCTACTCTTTACATAAGCGTACAACGAGCTTACAAAACATGTATATCACGACCTTACAATAAACTAATTACAAGAGTAACGGAGATGCTGCGTCTACTGCGTGCCCCAATCCAATCAAGAATCAACAGACTTTTCCCGAATATTTTATCTGATATCTGTGCCAAACATATATTTACAAAATACATAAATGATTGAATGAATAAATACTCACTTATAGTTTCATCAATTATCGTGTTGGGCGATTGAGTTAACAAAGCATGCAGCTTTCGCTTTCTAATATCGTACAACGTCGGGCCATTTTCCGTCTGACCCTCTGTTTCACTGCGGCATACGGTCAGAAGCCACGTGAGACGTTTTTCAGCTTCATGCTTATCCGTTGAAAGTATCGGCTGTCCAATACACCCTAGGTAGAACCGCTTGATACGAATTCTCGTGTCACATAAGAAATCCGCGTAGCCCTTCATAATGTGTGCGACATCCAGTCTGATGTAACACGTTGGGACGCTGGTTTCCGTGCACGCTTCGACATAGTCGTTGACGGTTAAATAGCCCGTAAATGCTCGAACAGAAGCGGCAAGTAGAGCCTGCGATGAGTCCGTTACGACTTCTTTTGGGTATGGTGCACCCGACTTTAGCCATTCTGTAAGCCAGAAGGCAATGCCGTTAGTATGGTGTGCGTCCGTGAGCATTTGACTGACAGGATATTGCTCTTGTCCGTCGTTAACCACGCATTGGTACAGAAAGATGGCTCCAGATTTTGTTTTGTCAAGTCGATCGATTTTCCTGACGATGCTTCCTGTTGCGTCGATGCTAATTCGCGAGTTGTCGGTCCTACAATAATTCCTGTAGACGTCCAATTGGTGGTGCGACCAGTAGTGAAGGTAGAACGGTTTCATAGAGAGCAAATGAATCACCCCCTTCAATTCCGTTAGCTGGAGAATCTCCAAGGACTTTAATACACTATCGTGCTTACGTCCGCGCTTCTTCTGTTGGCTTTTAATCATCCTATAAACATCGGCTGAATATAAGTAGCCTGGCTCGGGATCGCCCTCCGACATGAGCTCATTGGCCCGCTCCGCTCTATATGCGTATACGCCTTTGTTACCTTACACTAACTTCTTGCCAATCGCTTTTCTTTCTGGAGCTCGACAATATCTTTTACCACATTTTGATCCGTCTCCTGGTGTTATTGTGCACCGAAGAACAATAACATCGCATGAAATATCTTCGAAGTCTCCTCTAATTTCCGAACCGCATTGGCAGTATCCCGTAAAATAAGCGGTGTGTGATAACCACGAAATTTTGTGGGTTTTGAAATGAAACCCGTGTTTCTCTTTCTTCTCCCACAATTTTTCGCTGACTGCCAGTTGCCATGCGCCTGGAATGAAGCTGGTGTACTGCCGGCAATCCAATTTTGGTCTGTGTTTTTCGGTGCGTTGGTACTGTTTTTCTTGCAGCAGGTCATGAAATTCGCGTCGCGTGAAATTCATTTGCATCACTTTCGTGCCTTTAAGGATAGATGCTTCAGTGTCGTTGCCAACAGTGGTCACTGTTAGGTCATTTAATTCGTTTAGAAGCGTTGTGGACGTGTCGACGAAGCTCGGCGTGCTGTCGCCGATGGCCTTTTGCAGACGAGTTCGAATGTTGTTTCGATTGTCCATGAAGTAGCTATAAAATCCACCAGCATTTTTAGCTCCTTGAATTTTTTTGGACATCAATTCCCACACTTTATTTTTCTTCGAGACAACTTTGCCGTTGTAAAAGATGTGTTCGGCAAACGATTCAATAATCGTGTCGATCTCGTCAGCAGGAATCTGGCGAGGCCGTCCCGGTTATCTTTCTTCGTTTTTTTGGACATTCGACATGCTGGCGAGATTGCGTGACGAAACACTAAATGTACATGGTATTCGTACGTTCGCGCGCCACCATGCGCTGATGAGCACACGAGATGTCGAGTCTTTCTTGTATACACACCGATAATACACTATAAACATATAGGCAGTACATCGGTATAAACTGTCACAGTTTTCGTGAAAATTCACGTAGAAGAAATTACGCTGCGCGGCGTGTAATGAGCTGGTTTGACACTCGATAGATAGTACGCGTCAACAGGAGATGCGTTCTCAGATTCACGCACAAACACGCACGCACGGGTCGGCACGACTTTCCGAATCTTTGTACTCTTCGTGCACGCGAAGCAGTTACGAAAAAGTGTTAGAATATAAAAACACGCTGTAAATACGCTGCGAAGCGCTGACGGCAGTATACAGACGCTTAATGGCGTGTATCGGACCGGTCAGTTGCCGGCGAGATCGCATGTCAACAATGAACGTATACTACGTTCTCGCATTCGCCCTCAAGCATGCGCGCAAAGGTTAGCGCTCGTGTTAACGAAACTTTGTTGCGCAGACTACAATAGTGCACTACGAAACTATAGGCAATCGATTCGTTTATGCTTTAACACTTCACGAAAATTTGTAGAGACGAGAACCAGCTGTAATCCTGCCAAGAACGCACTACTTATAGTTGAGGAAATGGAACGGCACACTGTGTGACGAGCTGCTCGGACACTAACGAGATCGCGCGCCTAAACAATAGACGTCTTCTGCGTCTCGGGTTCTCGCACAAGCACGCGCGCACGGGTCGGCGCTCGACTTTTCGAATCTTCGTTGCACGCGAAACGTCAGTACACTGTAGAGCTATGATCGCTTTGAAATTTCACACCGAATCACAATACCGAAAATATGTCAAAATATAAAAACTCGCGTCGATTCTGCTGCGGGGACGACGAGCTGCTCGGACACTACCGAGATCGCGCGCGTAAACAATAGAGGTCTGCTGCGTTCTCGCGGCCTCTCACACAAGCACGCGCGCACGGTTCGGTAATAGTGAGATCGCTCGACTTTCCGAATTCTCGTCGCACACGAAACTAAATTCCCAATTCTGAATTTCGATAATGAATCAGAATACAAAAACTAGCAATTATGCTGCGAGGAACTCACGACAGTAAACACAAAATGACCCTGAGCGGGGCGTAGCGGGCAAGTCAGTTGTCGGCGAGATCGCATATGTAAACAACCAACGTATACAGGCGCTCTCGCATTCGCCGGTCAGCATGCGCGCACAGTTTGTCACTCAAACTGACGAGACTTTGTTGCGCACACACCGAATAGTCCACTACAAAACTTCGTATACACTTTAATACTTTCAATAATAGACGTCTGCTGCGTTCTCGGTTTCTCGCGCACGCACGCGCGCACGGCTCGCCGCTGGATTTTCCGAATCTTCGGTGCACGCCAGACGTTAGTATACTATACAGCTGATAATCACTTGAATCTTTTACGCCGCATTGCATCAGTTCCGAAAATATGTGTCAGAAAATGAAAATTCGCGTCAATCCTTCTGCGGGGACGACGAGCTGCTCGGACACTAGCGAGATCGCACGCGTAAACAATAGACGTCCTCTGCGGCTCGGGTTCTCGCACAAGCACGCGCGCACCATTTGGCGCTCGACTGCGATACAGAGCTCGAAGCAATATTACCATATGGATCATTATTTATTTACCCTATGTTGTAGGGTAACGTCTGTGACGAAAAAATATAGAAGTCATTAAAATCTTACCGTAAAAAGTTCATCAGGGACAAATGCAAAATTTATTTTTTAGCGATCTATTCATGATCTGATTGGGCGTGGACCGTGACGATCGGCTGTTCGTTGTTTAACAGCGCGAGATTCGACAGTTTGTCAGAATAAGCGCTGTCCAACCTTCGTGAGCGCCCGTGAACCCGCGTAATTGTTCCTTGTCCTCTATTAAAAAGTTCGTAAGCAACCGTTGTTGTCGATTTATTCAGCCTCTGATAAGTCGTTGGGAAACAACGGCAGTTCCATGTTTAATATCGCGAAATTTAGCAGTTTGTCAGAAAAAAAAATTTTGTTGCGATTTTTTCCTCGTATTTCCTTTTTTTTTTTTTTTTTTGACAAATAACGGTGCTTTTCGAAATCAGAAAATTTCCCATCGGATAGAGTTCTCAGACTTTACGTAATCGAATTATTTTTTCGCAAAATTTTTCGATTTTTAAGGGTCAACTTTAAAATTCTGCGAAAAATCGAGAATTCCGCCTGGCGGAATTCTCTTTGTTGGAGGGTCTTTTTTTAATCGCAAAAAGAAAATTCCGATTATTCCGGGGTGCTAAGAATTACACCGATTTTAGTGAAGCATTAAAATTCGAAAAAAGTAAAAAATGATTTTTCGCATTTTTCTCATCGAATTTTCGGTTTTTCGAGCTAACCCCCGTAATTTTTGGAATCAGCGGGAAATTTTCTATCCGATAGGGGTTTAAACTTTGTAAAATCGAAAAAAAAATGTCCCAAAAAAAATCGCAACATTCCTCCAACGCTGGATATTTCCTGTCTGCACGAGGGACCGCGCGCCATTGTTCCTAGTACAAAGTTGAAAAACAGAGGCTGTAAACGCCAGACGAAAAAAAAATGTAATGTCAGTCAGCGCTAAAAGCATTGCGGTAGCGTTTCCTCACATTCGGGATAATTATTAGCTTCTTGACGCCACTCTTTCTCGTGTAAACAACTCTTATCGTACTAGCATAATAATAAAGCGTCATAAGCATTATCTCGCTTTATCAAAGTCTCTTTAACAAACGCTAACTTTATGATATTCGCGCAATCCTGTTTCGTAAAAACCACCCTAACAAACTAGCATAATTATTGAACGGCATAGGCGTTGCAATATCGGTCTGTCGTGCGTTGAAGAGCCCATAATTGGTCCACAATTATCCTGCAAACATTAATGGAAGAAACGATTTTTTTATAAAAAAAAAAAATCTGTCTCTTGAAGGGTAGTTCCAATCGGGATGGCAAATAGGCCCCTAAATAGCCCATAACGAGCCCATAAATATGAAACTAAAAAAGTATGTTTATGTATTTTAGATAAAAAGTTGGCGCTGGCTTTAGATTAAGCCAGCGCCATTTTTTTTTTCTAAAAGGCATGAACATATTTTTTTAGTTTCATATTTATGGGCTCTTTATGGGCTATTCAAGGGCCTAGGTGTCATCCTGATTGGAACTACGCGTAAAAAAAAATACTGTCTCTTCAAGGGTGGTTCCAATTGAGATGACACCTATGTCATTAAGTAGCCCATAAAGAGCCCATAATTATGAACCTAAAAAAATATGTTTACGCCTTTTAGGAAAAAAGTTGGCGCTGGCTTTATATAAAGCTGGCGCCATTTTTTTTTTATTTGAAAAAGGCATAAACATATTTTTTTTTAGTTTCATATTTATGGGCTATTCAAGGGCCTAGGTGCCATAACGATTGGAACTACATGTAAGGAGATAGAATTCTTTTTTAAATGAAGAAAATCTAAATAATATTTTTTACGTAACTGCAGCTTCGAAATTGAGGTTTTTCCCCCGCTTTGCGTGCGAAAAAACTCTGTATCCGCGCTCTGTAACGTAAAACTTCTTACTATACTCGTCACAAAAACGTTTTGCTGAGATTTGGCGCAAAAACGAGAACTGCAATCATATGTGCTCAGAAAACGTTTTTCCGAACTAGTGCGTAATATACTATTCCATATAAATTTTGCACGATAATTGTAAACTAATTATGGGCTCCTTAATGAACGTGAGCCCAATATTATTCACGCCACCCTGTTCTTCGAAAAACACTTCTAGCGAACAGCAGTATAATAAAACAGCATGAATATCACGGTAGGTCTTTTTTTTAGTACGGGATAATTATGGGCCCATTTTAGGTTCTCTATCGCAGGTAAGCCCAATACGATCCACGCCATCTTTTTTCGTAAAAACTGCCCTCATTCTACGAGCATTATACTAAAACGCCATAAAGATTGTTGTACGTCCTTTTTTATAGTATAAGTAACAAGCAACCCGGTCGCCCCTTCGGGGCGCCGGGTTGTTGTTGGAGGGCTTCGCCCCCCAAACCCCCATTGGGGGGCTCCACCCCCCAAACCCCCCGAAAATGACCCTGCGGCAAAAATGTCCCTTCGGGACATTTTTCCCTGGTGTCATTTAAAGGCACTCACGCGGTCGTCGCGCTCCGCGCTCCGCAGGGGGTCGTTTGGACGTCGCGCTTCGCGCTCCGCACAGCGCCGGTCGGACGTCGCGCTTCGCGCTCCGCACGATGCCGTTCGAAAGTCGCGCGTCGCGCTCTACACGGTGGCGTTCGGACGTCGCGCTTCGCGCTCCGCACCGTGCCGTCCGGACGTCGCGCTTTGCGCTCTGCACGATGCCATCCGGACGTCGCACTTCGCGCTCCGCACGATGCCGTTCGGACGTCGCGCTTTGCACTCCGCACGATGCGGTTCGGACTAGAGACGTGAGTGGTATACATGACCAGTAATTTTACGATTAAAAACGGTATGTCACCGGTGTTAAATTTACGACATCGGTAATAAAGTCATATAGTCTCTTAGTGATTAAGAATTCTCGTCAAGATACGGTGAATTTACGAAACAACGTTGCTGTAATTTTACCAAAAAATTCGTTATAGACAGTTTACCATTTTTTATGGTGAATTCACCAACAAAAATTTGTAACCGGTCAAACTTACGAGCATTTTTCGTGACCGTATTTTCACAACACAAAGTTTGTAGAAAAAAAATGTGGATAAAAGACGGTAAAGGTACGGTAGTTTCATTGTTATTTTACAAAAAATAAAAATACCGGTATTTTCATATCTATATAATTCTGTGATGTTCAATGTCGGTCATTTTCAAAAAATAAAAAGTCATTCGAATCAATAGAAACTGACCCATAAAATGGTCAATAGAAAATGTGGAGTATAAATTTGATATTCGATTTTTTTTAGTCGATGTTTCATAAAAAAACAACACCGAACGTCGATTAATCGACGAAGATCGGTTTTGTGACGGTCATTTGACCGTCACAAAACCGTTTGGACCGTCACATGACGCTTGTCGAAATGACTGTCATTTTTACTTCGACCAAATAGGCAAAAAATGACGTCACAAAACCGTCAAATGACGGTTATTTCTTGGTCTTCTGAACTGTTATAAAAATTACCGTTATTTCAAATCTCTATGTGTGTCAATCGAAATGAGGTAAAAAAACACGGTGTCTCCAGTAAAAGAGTCTTAGAGCGTCTCGTCTCGGTCGGTAAGGTAGTGGAAATGGACTTGTCTCGAGACGCTATCGTGTCTCTTGAAAAGTCGTAAATCGTCATTAAGTTCTACTTTCTTATTATAGTTAAATCATTTAATAACAAAGTGTAAAGAAGGGTTATCGTTAAAAAAAAAAAAGATATAAGAAATTAATAAAACCGCCCCAGCAGATCGACCAACCACGAAAAATCCAACCAGGTCGGTTTAGAACACGAAAACAACCAGTATTTTGAAGAAAACAACCACCGACAAACCGTGTTGTCAACTAAATCTTAGTTGGTCGGTGGTTGGTTTCGATGAAATACTAGTTGATCCCGTGTCCTAAAACGACCCGGTGGGGATCATAGTCGGTATACGGTTGGACCGAACTGTTAGGGCGTGAACGCAGTTGTAATTTGGTGATTACGATTGTTTTATGATAAATAAATTAAATCGAGAGATACATCAGCCACAGTGACAGGTAAACATGCAATCTTTTGTGTCTTTTTTTTTTTTTTTGAGCGTGGCAGGAACGCAGAGTATAAGCGTTAGACGTCTAAGATAAAATAAAGATATACGAACTGTGATAAATAAGATAAGATGTATACGAAATATGAAACTGCTGTATTCCTGTTAGAAATGCTCAATAAAATTATTATTATTATTATTATTATTATTGCTTCGAATGTGATGGCCACAATCGGCCCTAAAATGGCCAAAAAGGGTACGTCTACGCTAGGTTAAAAGTCTGTATTTTAATAAAATTAATTTGGTAGCCCCGAATTGGGTGGTTTTCGTCCCGGCGGCCAGATCTAGGATTTCTGACAAACTGTTCGTCCAAATTTTTCTATTCAAAATCAACTAAAGAAGGGTTTTTTAGTTGCAATTTACCCTGTCAAAGCTTTTATAAGAGCGCAGCAAAGGATCGTACTAGGTATAAAATGTTATTATAACGATTGATCTTTATAATAACTTTTTAGAATCTCCAGGATAATTTGAGAATCGTTAGAATAATAATTAAAAAAAATTCGTTGCATTCCAACGATGCCAACTTCAACATCATGCAGTTCGTTATTTAATATCGTGAAATTTGGTAGCTTGTTAGAAAAGAAATATTGATTGTAGCGTTTGTCATCGAATCTTCGAGTTTTCGGTCAAACACCCGTGATATTTGGAAACAGCAGGAAATGTGCCATTCTGTAGGGTTTCAGACTTTACGAAATTGAATTTTTTTCGCCAAGAACGCAACGGCGCTGTCCACTTCTAAGACTTCGCGGTTTTTAGGCACTCACGTTTTAAAAAAACGCACCAGGAGTGCCTATTGAAATCGCTTTCCTGGGTCTAAATTAGGTTTTAAAGGACAAAAATTGATATATTTCAAATGTATTAACTTTTTTTAGTTCAGATATCTTTAACATAGTAAAATACATATTCTTGACATAAAATAATAAGGAAATTGCATTACTAAAGATATTTTTTACTGCGGACCAGATTTTGTGTTACCCGGACGTCCGTATCACTCAGTGGCTCTGGACTGAACAGACCGAACAAGTTGAAATTTGGAATATTTCTTAGTCTAGCACTGGAAAGTATGCCCATGAAGTATGGTAATTTTCCAATAATTTTATACAGGAGTTTATTTCAAGAAAATTTGGGTTTTTGGGTCTCAAATTGTGTCCGGAGCCCAATCTCCGCTGTCAACCCAAGAATTTGGCTAAAACTTGCTACAAAATTCTAAAATACCTTAATTCTCATACACTTTTTTTAGTTTTTCCCTTACACGTTTTTTAAGGGGTGAATACCTATCACCAAAATTAAAAAATTACATTTTTAATTACGCATATGTGTACAAGTGAATATTTTCCCACTGCGTACTTCACTTTGGCTATAACTTGCAGCATACTCATATTTTATCTCAATACAGATGTTTCTTCTCTTATATTTGCCATAAGATCATTTTAGAGTGGTAATTACCTGCATTAATATAGTTTAATTAATTAATTTGTTTTAATTTGACACTTACGTCAACTAAAAATGTTTTTTCCTGAAAAATCATTACCCGCTGCACATGTTAGAAGTTAGAAGGTCGAAATAATTGATTCCACAATGATTTCTTCATTAGTATATTTATTAATTGCACTAGTACACTTTAATTGTAAAGATAATTTATATTTAATACACCAAACTGAAATATGAGTGAACATAACCTAAACACAATATTCGTAAAACATGTTGACAAGTACATTATTATCGGAACTATACGCTTGACGTGTATATTTTCCATTAAATCATTTGTTATTTGCTAATTTCCACTGGCACTTATTACTTTTTTCGCTGTTTCTTTGTCTCTTTTCGTCTCTAAATGTTCACCTGTCACTGCAGATGTATCTCTCGATTTTATTTACGTATTCTAAATCACCACGTAATTACCACATAACAACTGCATTCACGGTTTTCTTAATTTCCTAAATGTTTTTTGCAAAACGACAACGTTTTTTACACTTAATTATTAAATTAATTAACTATGTTAAAAAAAATAGAGCCGCAATCGCGTTGACTTTAACTTACTCTGGTAAAAGAGTCAGTTCTCAGTGGTCTGGTCAGAGCTGTAGCGCGTGTCGCCTAATAAAAAAACTTTATATACAATTATCTTTCCATAAATTTGTAATTGAACTATAAAATACGTATTCGATAAACGTGCAAACAATAAATGAATAATTATTTATCTTTGAATACAGCATTTCATGATAATACAGGAAAAAAAAAGAAAAAGAAGAAAAAAATTACGAGCTGTACACCTATCTAGTTGTAAATGACCAGTCATACTTTTTTGTGACCGTAAATTTACCAAAAAGAAAAGTGACCAGTAATTCCACATCTAAATAGTTGGATTTACCATATTTTTACGGTATGTTTATCGAAAAAATTTGTGACGGTAATTCCACAACACCTGATTGCGCGAAAAAAAAATGACGTCATTTTACGGTAAAAATACGGTAATTTGTTGGTAAGTTTACCGCTCCAGGATTTTACGGTAATTCCACATCTCTAGTCTCGAGACAAGTCCAAGTGCCGTGGAACATCTCATAGCGTTCGAAATGGTTCCAGGGTAGACAAAACCTACTTTACCGACCGACACGAGACGCTTCAAGACTCTTTTACCGGAGACACCGTGTTTTGACCTCTTTTCGATTGACACACATCGGTAATATAAATGAATATTGTATATTTTATGTTGAATTATTTGTTATTTGCTTATTTTCACTGGATCTTATCACTGCATTCGCTGTTTTTTGGTCTGTTTTCGTCTCTGAATGTTCACCTGTCACTGTGGCTGATGTATCTCTCGATTTAATTTATTTATCATAAAACAATCGTAATCACCAAATTACAACTGCGTTCACGCCCTAACAGTTCGGTCCAACCGTATACCGACTATGATCCCCGCCGGGTCGTTTTAGGACACGGAATCAACTAGTATTTCATCGAAACCAACCACCGACCAACTGAGATTTAGTTGAGAACACGGTTTGTCGGTGGTTGTTTTCTTCAAAATACTGGTTGTTTTCGTGTTCTAAACCGACCTGGTTGGATTTTTCGTGGTTGGTCGATCTGCTAGGGCGGTTTTATTAATTTCTTATATCTTTTTTTTAACGATAACCCTTCTTTACACTTTATTATTAAATGATTTAACTATAATAAGAAAGTAGAACTTAATGACGATTTACGCCTTTTCAAGAGACACAATAGCGTCTCGAGACAAGTCCATTTCCACTACCTTACCGCCCGAGACGAGACGCTCTAAGACTCTTTTACTGGAGACACCGTGTTTTTTACCTCATTTCGATCGACACACATAGAGATTTGAAATAACGGTTATTTTTATAACAGTTCAGAGAAGACCAAGAAATAACCGTCATTTGACGGTTTTGTGACGTCATTTTTTTGCCTATTTGGTTGAAGTAAAAATGACGGTTATTTTGACAAGCGTCATGTGACGGTCCAAACGGTTTTGTGACGGTCAAATGACCGTCGGTATTTTATCATCACTACTATACCGACCGATAACTCAACATCCTAGGGCCTTGGGTCCTCGTTGTAATTGGTCATTTCTTGTGGCCTCGATGCCTGCGTTTTGAACGCGATAAATTTATACTCCACATTTTCTATTGACCATTTTATGGGTCATTTTCTATTGATTCGAATGACTTTTTATTTTTTGAAAATTACCGACAATGAACATCACAGAATTATATAGATATGAAAATACCGGTATTTTTATTTTTGGTAAAATAACAATGAAACTACCGTACCGTTTTTTATCCACATTTTTTTTCTACAATCTTTGTGTTGTGAAAATACGGTCACGAAAAATGCTCGTAAGTTTGACCGGTTGCAAATTTTTATTGGTGAATTCACCATAAAAAATGGTAAACTGCGTCTATATAGTTGTGAAATAACCGGTAACGAATTTTTTGGTAAAATTACAGCAACGTTGTTTCGTAAATTCACCGTAACTTGACGAGAATTCTTAATCACTAAGAG
This sequence comes from Itoplectis maculator, assembly GCA_964034905.1. Lineage (NCBI taxonomy): Eukaryota > Metazoa > Arthropoda > Insecta > Hymenoptera > Ichneumonidae > Itoplectis > Itoplectis maculator. The sequence goes on from CAXITY010000206.1 coordinate 55,008, forward strand.
ACTATATGACTTTTTTACCGATGTCGTAAATTTAACACCGGTCACATACCGGTTTTTAGGCACTCACGTTTTAAAAAAACGCACCAGGAGTGCCTATTGAAATCGCTTTCCTGGGTCTAAATTAGGTTTTAAAGGACAAAAATTGATATATTTCAAATGTATTAACTTTTTTTAGTTCAGATATGTTTAACCCTTTTCGGACCAAAAGCCACTTTCCATACACCGTTGTTTAGCGGCCTATAACTTATACTATTCGCGTCTTAAAAAAATCGGGAAGTACATATTTTTGTAGTTTGAAATGTGCCCTTTCGAATGGTGTGTATTAAATTATTCCAAAATAATTTTTATTGTGGAAAAAAGCCGTCGAACGCTAAAAAAACACGAATTTTTCGCACCTATTTTTTTTCAAATCGAATTTTGAGCAGGTTCCTGAACTGCAATGGTCCTGGAAACTCATTAACCGGTGGAATAAATGTCTGAACAAAAATAAATGGGGGTTTTGAAGTCGATTTGAACCCCTATTCGGTTCAAAATGGCGCCTAGACCGTAAATTTTTCACGAAAACATTCATGAATTTTTTATGGAAAAATGATGCACTTTTTCGGAAAATTGTCAAGAATAAAAAGTTCTTGAAATCGCTTAAAGAATGTACTGTAATTTTTTCAGAATTTTTTGATCTTTTTTTTTTTATTTTGGAAAAATTGACAATTCCGAAAATGAAAAAAATGCTCAAAAAATTCTGAAAAAATTAGAGTGCATTCTTTCAGCGATTTCAAGAACTTTTTATTCTTGACAATTTTCCGAAAAAGTGCATTATTTCCAAGAAAAAAAATTCCAAGTCTCGAAGTAGTATCGCATTGATATCGGTTGAATATATTTACACGATTATCGCCTGTTCGCCGCAAACAAAGTTTACGTTGCCCAACTATCACCAACGTGGAGGTCGACGAATGTTAATAGTCTTTTTTTTATTTTACTATTTTTTTTAGATTTTTCTTTCTCTTTTTTTTACATTTTTTTTTTTTACATTTTTTTACGCTCTTAAAAATATTTTATTATTTTTTTTTAGTCACACAAAAAAAATGCGCGTTTGGGCACATTTCAAACTACAAAAATATGTACTTCCCGATTTTTTTAAGACGCGAATAGTATAAGTTATAGGCCGCGAAACAACGGTGTATGGAAAGTGGCGTTTTGGTCCGAAAAGGGTTAACCCTTTTCGGACCAAAACGCCACTTTATCCGAATATTTTTAAGAGCGTAAAAAAATGTAAAAAAAAAAAAATGTAAAAAAAAGAGAAAGAAAAATCTAAAAAAAATAGTAAAATAAAAAACCGACACTGATGGGTGTGCGGTCGGAGTGCGGCTTCGGCGGTCTCACGAGTTAAGCAGCATTGATTGCGGCCGTAACTTGGATGGGTGACCGCTTAGCCGTGCATCGACTGGCGCATCAAACAGTGAGCGGGAGGCATTTTTTCAGAAACTTTGGTGTCTGCACTTAAGAAGCATGTGTTTCTTTCGTGTATACACTAGAGAATCAGAAATATATAATGCCGTCTGTACCGGCACGGGTTTTCCGCAGTTTCCCCGTGCCCTCGGCAAATGCGGTACAGTGTAGCTAAGTCGGCTGCGGACGCACGGAAGTTAGGTTAGCTTAGCTAAGTGCGGGTAGGGAGTGATAGGAGGGAAAAAACTAGGGGGGGAGCAAGGTAAAACCCTCACGGGTGTACCTCGGAAACGGAAATAAATAAATAAAAAAAAAAAAAAAAAAAAAAAAATAGTAAAATAAAAAAAAGACTACCAACATTCGTCGACCTCCACGTTGGTGATAGTTGGGCAACGTAAACTTTTTTTGCGGCGAACAGGCGATAATCGTGTGAATATATTCAACCGATATCAATGCGATACTACTTCGAGACTTGGAATTTTTTTTCTTGGAAATAATGCACTTTTTCGGAAAATTGTCAAGAATAAAAAGTTCTTGAAATCGCTGAAAGAATGTACTCTAATTTTTTCAGAATTTTTTGAGCATTTTTTTTATTTTCGGAATTGTCAATTTTTCCAAAATAAAAAAAAAAGATAAAAAAATTCTGAAAAAATTACAGTACATTCTTTAAGCGATTTCAAGAACTTTTTATTCTTGACAATTTTCCGAAAAAGTGCATCATTTTTCCATAAAAAATTCATGAATGTTTTCGTGAAAAATTTACGGTCTAGGCGCCATTTTGAACCGAATAGGGGTTCAAATCGACTTCAAAACCCCCATTTATTTTTGTTCAGACATTTATTCCACCGGTTAATGAGTTTCCAGGACCATTGCAGTTCAGGAACCTGCTCAAAATTCGATTTGAAAAAAAATAGGTGCGAAAAATTCGTGTTTTTTTAGCGTTCGACGGCTTTTTTCCACAATAAAAATTATTTTGGAAAAATTTAATACACACCATTCGAAAGGGCACATTTCAAACTACAAAAATATGTACTTCCCGATTTTTTTAAGACGCGAATAGTATAAGTTATAGGCCGCTAAACAACGGTGTATGGAAAGTGGCGTTTTGGTCCGAAAAGGGTTAACATAGTAAAATACTATTCTTGACATAAAATAATAAGGAAATTGCATTACTAAAGATATTTTTTACTGCGGACCAGATTTTGTGTTACCCGGACGTCCGTATCACTCAGTGGCTCTGGACTGAACAGACCGAACAAGTTGAAATTTGGAATATTTCTTAGTCTAGCACTGGAAAGTATGCCCATGAAGTATGGTAATTTTCCAATAATTTTATACAGGAGTTTATTTCAAGAAAATTTGGGTTTTTGGGTCTCAAATTGTGTCCGGAGCCCAATCTCCGCTGTCAACCCAAGAATTTGGCTGAAACTTGCTACAAAATTCTAAAATACCGTAGTTCTCATACACTTTTTTTAGTTTTTCCCTTACACTTTTTTTAAGGGGTGAATACCTATCACCAAAATTAAAAAATTACATTTTTAATTACGCATATGTGTACAAGTGAATATTTTCCCACTGCGTACTTCACTTTGGCTATAACTTGCAGCATACTCATATTTTATCTCAATTCAGATGTTCCTTCTTTTATATTCGCCATAAGATCATTTTAGAGTGGTAATTACCTGCATTAATACATTTTAATTAATTAATTTTTTTTAATTTGACACTTACGTCAACCAAAAATGTTTTTCTTGAAAAATCATTACCCGCTGCACATGTTAGAAGTTAGAAGGTCGAAATAATTGATTCCACAATGATTTCTTCATTAGTATATTTATTAATTGCACTAGTACACTTTAATTGTAAAGATAATTTATATTTAATACACCAAACTGAAATATGAGTGAACATAACCTAAACACAATATTCGTAAAACATGTTGACAAGTACATTATTATCGGAACTATACGCTTGACGTGTATATTTTCCATTAAATCATTTGTTATTTGCTAATTTCCACTGGCACTTATTACTTTTTTCGCTGTTTTTTTTGTCTCTTTTCGTCTCTAAATGTTCACTTGTCACTGCAGGTGTATTTCTCTATTTTATTTACGTATTCTAAATCACCTCGTAATTACCACATAACAACTGCATTCACGGTTTTCTTAATTTCCTAAATGTTTTTTGCAAAACGACAACGTTTTTTACACTTAATTATTAAATTAATTAACTATGTTAAAAAAAATAGAGCCGCAATCGCGTTGACTTTAACTTACTCTGGTAAAAGAGTCAGTTCTCAGTGGTCTGGTCAGAGCTGTGGCGCGCGTGTCGCCTAATAAAAAAAACTTTATATACAATTATCTTTCCATAAATTTGTGATTGAACAATAAGATACGTATTCGATTAACTTGCAAACAATAAATGAATAATTAATTATCTTTGAATACAGCATTTCATAATAATACATGAAAAAAAAAAAAAAAAAAATGGCGAGCTGTACACCTATCTAGTTGTAAATGACCAGTCATACTTTTTTGTGACCGTAAATTTACCAAAAAGAAAAGTGACCAGTAATTCCACATCTAAATAGTTGGATTTACCATATTTTTACGGTATGTTTATCGAAAAAAATTGTGACGGTAATTCCACAACACCTGATTGCGCGAAAAAAAATGACGTCATTTTACGGTAAAAATACGGTAATTTTTTGGTAAGTTTACCGCTCCAGGATTTTACGGTAATTCCACATCTCTAGTCTCGAGACAAGTCCAAGTACCGTGGAACCTCTCATAGCGTTCGAAATGCGGGGACATGTACGCTTAGTGAAGAGCCAATCAGGCACGCGAAACGTTCGTGCCTCTCACTCTCTCTCGCGAAATCATCCAATCACAGCGCTGATACGTTTCCCAATGTACGCTATGAGGGTGTGCGCTATAAGAGGTTCCAGTGTAGACAAAACCTACTTTACCGACCGACACGAGACGCTTCAAGACTCTTTTACCGGAGACACCGTGTTTTGACCTCATTTCGATTGACACACATCGGTAATACAGAGTGTATCAAAAATACGCATACTCCGAAGGCCGGATGGTAGCTGGTGCCCACCCGAGAGCACCTGTGAAATTTCAGCTTCCAATTCGTAAAATTGTGGAAATGGGAGCCGATTGAAATTTGCCTGTCGGTGAGGGGTGCTTCGGTCTCACACAGATGCAGAGCGTCGTAAGCCCCGAGAGCAAGTCGCGTCATTCTTTTCTTTCGCGATCTCAGTTCGGCGCGAAGTAGCCGAACTGAGATAGCCCATTAAGTAGAACTTAATGACGATTTACGCCTTTTCAAGAGACACGATAGCGTCTCGAGACAAGTCCATTTCCACTACCTTACCGACCGAGACGAGACGCTCTAAGACTCTTTTACTGGAGACACCGTGTTTTTTTACCTCATTTCTATTGACACACAGAGATTTGAAATAACGGTAATTTTTATAACAGTTCAGAAGACCAAGAAATAACCGTCATTTGACGGTTTTGTGACGTCATTTTTTTTGCCTATTTGGTCGAAGTAAAAATGACGGTCATTACGACAAGCGTCATGTGACGGTCCAAACCGTCATGTGATCTTGGTCGATTAATCGACGTTCGGTGGTGTTTTTTATGAAACATTGACTAAAAAAATCGAATATCAACCGTCGGTATTTTATCATCACTACTATACCGACCGATAACTCAACATCCGAGGGCCTTGGGTCCTCGTTGTAATTGGTCATTTCTTGTGGCCTCGCTGCCTGCGTTTTGAACGCGATAAATTCATACTCGACATTTTCTATTGACCATTTTATGGGTCATTTTCTATTGATTCGAATGACTTTTTATTTTTTGAAAATGACCGAAATTGAACATCACAGAATTATATAGATATGAAAATACCGGTATTTTTTTTTTTGGTAAAATAACAATGAAACTACCGTACCTTTACCGTCTTTTATCCACATTTTTTTTCTACAATCTTTGTGTTGTGAAAATACGGTCACGAAAAATGCTCGTAAGTTTGACCGGTTACAAATTTTTGTTGGTGAATTAACCATAAAAAATGGTAAACTGCGTCTGTATAGTTGTGAATAACCGGTAACGAATTTTTTGGTAAAATTATAGCAACGTTGTTTCGTAAATTCACCGTATCTTGACGAGAATTCTTAATCACTAAGAGACTATATGACTTTATTACCGATGTCGTAAATTTAACACCGGTCACATATCGTTTTTTAATCGTAAAATTACTGGTCATGTATACCGTTCACGTCTCTAGTCCGAACCGCATCGTGCACAGCGCGAAATGCGACCTCCGAACGGTACCGTGCGGAGCGCGAAGTGCGACGTCCGGATGGTATCGTGCAGAGCGCAAAGCGCGACGTCCGGACGGCACGGTGCGGAGCGCGAAGCGCGACGTTCGAACGCCACCGTGTAGAGCGCGAAGCGCGACTTTCGAACGGCATCGTGCGGAGCGCGAAGCGCGACGTCCGACCGGCACTGTGCGGAGCGCTAAGCGCGACGTCCAAACGACCCCCTGCGGAGCGCGGAGCGCGACGCCCGCGTGAGTGCCTTAAGATGACACCAGGAAAAAATCCGCAGGGTCATTTTCGGGGGGTTTGGGGGGCGAAGCCCTCCAACAACAACCCGGCGCCCCGCAGGGGCGACCGGGTTGCTTGTTAATCGTAAAATGACTGGTCATGTATACCGCTCACGTCTCCAGTCCGAACCGCATCGTGCACAGCGCGAAACGCGACCTCCGAACGGTACCGTGCGGAGCGCGAAGTGCGACGTCCGGATGGCATCGTGCAGAGCGCAAAGCGCGATGTCCGGATGACACGGTGCGGAGCGCGAAGCGCGACGTCCGAACGCCACCGTGTAGAGCGCGAAGCGCCACTTTCGAACGGCATCGTGCGGAGCGCGAAGCGCGACTTTCGAACGGCATCGTGCGGAGCGCGACGTCCGACCGGCGCTGTGCGGAGCGCGAAGCGCGACGTCCAAACGACCCCCTGGGGTACTATTCCGAGATATGACTCCACCGCTCATAGAGTCATAAGCGACAGGAGCGCCGATAGCGACTGTCGCCCCAGCGACAAAACAGTGGTTCTCAACTCGTGGACACGTGAAGCCAGGGACGTCTATCTTTGTGCTTAGAACCTATGCTTACAACAGTGTGACTGGAACAGTGCATACATAACCCCAAATGCACCTCATGGGAGATGAGGTGCATTTGGGGTTACTTATTGGATTTTGCTCATCAGATATCAGCGGTAAGTTTATTAACTGGAATTGAATAAAAATTATACATTAATGCTTGTATTTTAGTATCCCTAAACATTTAGTGGCGGTACATTCAAGGGTTTCCCCTTGAATGTACTGTCACTGAATGCTTACATAACCCCAACTTTTTTGTCGCGGATTTCGCTCACGGCGTAAAAAGAAGCACCGTAATGCTTAGACTAAACGATTCATCTTCGTGGACTGGCGACAATAAAATAAATAAATAAAATAAATAAATAAAACTCATATGTCCACCATTATAATCATCATCCTCACCAGTGTCGCAACAGGCGTGGCGAAGAATCTTTTGAGTCGAGGCCATGGATCCCCGGGAACTAGAGACGTTTACTGTGCCTTATCCCTCGATCAGGAGGAAATATTTCGTACCACCACGATAGAGAGGACCCACAAGTGAGTTTTGCCGCAAGGGAATTTTGATTTTATTTTATTTTTTTTAATATGCACTCCCAGAGTGACCGAGTTACCTCAAAAGGTGCATCGAAAAATGTTTTAACTATGTCGAATGCTTACAAAACACTGCGAATCCATGGTTTTAGGCAGTTACATAGCCATGTCTTTTCTGCCCTTTTGGAGGTAACTTGGGGGTCTTTCTTTTTAAAGCAAAATATTAGCCGTCTCGGTTTCCGCAAGGTCACAATAATCAGACAACACTTGTGCATGCGATTGTGTTTATTTGACGAGTAAAAAGTCTGTGGTAAGCATCCAAAGGAGACAGACATAACGAGAAGTCAATATGTTTGTCATTGGAAGCAACATCGAACATTTATTGCGGGGCTTGGATGCTTCAATGATTTTTTTTATTGTCTTTCTTCATTCTTTTTACATGAATTTAGAAATTAGTGTTCGTTCGTGATTTTTGAGCCTCTAGTAATGTTTCGCAATGTTGTTGCAGTCCCTTCTTCGGCGAGGAGTTCCAATTAGCGGTACCGCGAAAGTTTCGCTACCTGGGAATCTACGTTTACGACAGAGATAGGTACTTGAAGCAGGACAAGATCGTCGGCAAGGTGCCGATAAAGAGAGAGGACTTGACGACCTACCACAACAAGGAAAATTGATTTCCATTAAGGCCGGTAGACGCGGATTCCGAGGTGCTTGCGCTGCAGCCTCAAGTCGGGACTCACTTGGAGCTCGCGCTGCAGCCTCAAGTCGGGCACTCTCAGCCCAAGCTCACTGTCCGGTAAGTTCCCCTCAATTTCATCCGTCAATATTGCCAGTAAAAAATAAACAAAATTCACTTCGCTAAACGAACGAACATTCGTCACTTTCAGAGTCATCGAGTGTAGCGAACCGACCATTAACGAGCAACCCGGTCGCCCCTGCGGGGCCCCGGGTTGTTGTTGGAGGGCTTCGCCCCCCAAACCCCCATTGGGGGGCTCCGCCCCCCAAACCCCCCGAAAATGACCCTGCGGCAAAAATGTCCCTTCGGGACATTTTTCCCTGGTGTCATTTTAAGGCACTCACGCGGTCGTCGCGCTCCGCGCTCCGCAGGGGGTCGTTTGGACGTCGCGCTTTGCCCTCTGCACGATGCCATCCGGACGTCGCACTTCGCGCTCCGCACGGTACCGTTCGAAGGTCGCGTTTCGCGCTGTGCACGATGCGGTTCGGACTAGAGACGTGAGCGGTATACATGACCAGTAATTTTACGATTAAAAACCGGTATGTGACCGGTGTTAAATTTACGACATCGGTAATAAAGTCATATAGTCTCTTAGTGATTAAGAATTCTCGTCAAGTTACGGTGAATTTACGAAACAACGTTGCTGTAATTTTACCAAAAAATTCGTTACCGGTTATTTCACAACTATATAGACGCAGTTTACCATTTTTGTTGGTGAGTTCACCAACAAAAATTTGTAACCGGTCAAACTTACGAGCATTTTTCGTGACCGTATTTTCACAACACAAAGATTGTAGAAAAAAAAATGTGGATAAAAGACGGTACGGTAGTTTCATTGTTATTTTACCAAAAATAAAAATACCGGTATTTTCATATCTATATAATTCTGTGATGTTCAATGTCGGTCATTTTCAAAAAATAAAAAGTCATTCGAATCAATAGAAAATGACCCATAAAATGGTCAATAGAAAATGTGGAGTATAAATTTATCGCGTTCAAAACGCAGGCAGCGAGGCCACAAGAAATGACCAATTACAACGAGGCCCCAAGGCCCTAGGATGTTGAGTTATCGGTCGGTAAGGTAGTGGAAATGGACTTGTCTCGAGACGCTATCGTGTCTCTTGAAAAGGCGTAAATCGTCATTAAGTTCTACTTTCTTATTATAGTTAAATCATTAAATAATAAAGTGTAAAGAAGGGTTATCGTTAAAAAAAAAAGATATAAGAAATTAATAAAACCGCCCTAGCAGATCGACCAACCACGAAAAATCCAACCAGGTCGGTTTAGAACACGAAAACAACCAGTATTTTGAAGAAAACAACCACCGACAAACCGTGTTCTCAACTAAATCTCAGTTGGTCGGTGGTTGGTTTCGATGAAATACTAGTTGATCCCGTGTCCTAAAACGACCCGGTGGGGATCATAGTCGGTATACGGTTGGACCGAACTGTTAGGGCGTGAACGTAGTTGTAATTTGGTGATTACGATTGTTTTATGATAAATAAATTAAATCGAGAGATACATCAGCCTCAGTGACAGGTGAACATTCAGAGACGAAAACAGACCAAAAAACAGCGAATGCAGTGATAAGATCCAGTGAAAATAAGCAAATAACAAATAATTCAATATATTGTAACGGGTTTAGCTGACTATTTACAAGGACACAGGATATAACAATAGACAAACGAATAGTTGAGCGACTTCGCAGCGATCTTGACAGACGACAGTCTTGACGAGACTTTGACAGAGAGCAGACGTGCGCGAAACAAATCGATCGGAATAACCAAAAGTTTTTATAATCAATAATATCCGCCCTAACAACAAAGATCCCGTGTATTCATTCGCTCGGCCGTTACATTGGTGTCAGAAGTGTGCAATTCGAATCCGTGTAGTGAAGAATTACTGAGATGTCAACGATGGAGAGATCGGATTATGTTTCCAGAGAAGAATTTGAGAAAATGATTGCGGAATTTAGGAAGATCATTCAGGATTTGAAAATTAAACAAGCAGAGGAAATTTCGGAAATCAGAAAGGCAGCGGTTGAGTCGGTAAGAGCAGGGACAATTGAAATCGCCAAGGAAGCAGCTGTTGCCGCCACCAGGGAGGCCCTACGTGTAGCGATCCAGGAAATCAGCCCTGTGAGGAACGATCTCCAAGACCCGGTAATCGTTCAAAATGTTTCTAACGCTTCTAATCATTCTCCCGCTGGAAATGATTCGTGTCAGATTAAGGAAAGAGAGGAGGTCCTTCAGACTCCGGCTCCCACTGTTTCACTACCACGACCCAAATTGTTGGAACCCATCGTGATTCAAAGAGATTCATCGATCTCTGAGAGAAGGATTAGATTGAAATTAGATACGTTCGACGGGTCATTTTCGTGGAGCAGTTACGTCAAACAATTCGAGATCATTGCCAAATACAATCGTTACTCTGAGCAGGAAAAGGCTGCTGTGCTGGGATCATTGCTTCGAGGGCCAGCAAGAGCAATTTTAGTGTATTTAGACGACGAAGAACTCAAGGACTTTCAAAAAGTGAAACAGGAACTCGATCGTAGATTCGGTGAACAACATTTCGAACAAATCAGTTTTGTCGAGTTTCACAATAGGAAACAAGAGAAAAAGGAAAGTTTAGGTAGCTTTGCAACGGATCTCAGACGCCTGGTCAGATTAGCCTACCCCGATTGTACCCCGGAAGTGACAGACAAGATAGCTTGTTGGCAATTCATCGCAGGGTTGGCTAGTAGAAGTATCAGAAAGATGCTTAGGTTGGAAAATATCTCTTCTTTGGGCGTTGCCGTGTCTCGCACCAAAGAAATTCAGGAAGTGAATCGGATCGAGGAAAGAGAACTCGCGAGTGTCAAAGAAGTCTGCGATTATTCCTCCCAAAATCACCAGATCGGAAAGTCGACCGGCAGGACTCGTAGGAAACCAGAATTTACTTCGACTCGTGAGGAAGTTCGACAAGAGATAGACAACAGGATTTGTTGGCACTGCGGTGACCGAGGGCACATTAGAAAAGATTGTTCTCATAGGAAAGAGAGTGCTTCCAAAGAATAATGCAGGTATTAGGTATTAGGTCAGGAGACGTCAATGCCGGGAAATTGAGATTGCTTGTTTGGAGCCTTGAATGTTTTACGAGAGACATTCTGGAGGGTTTCCAAAGAATATGTGAATTATTAAAATGATCTTGAATAACTGGCTGGAGTCTTGGGATTGAGCCCTGGAAAGATTTCCGAGTTAATTGTGGAATCTGCCTGTCTGTGGACCTTGAGCGTTGTGACATTGTGTTGGTGGCCACAACACTTTGTTACTGTAAGCGCTCTGGAGGGTTCCCGAGGAGATTAGAGTTTGTCAATGGTAACACTGTGAACAAGTTTCGGGTGCACACGAGATTGTTCGGAGACAGTAATAATTTTAAAAAAGAAGTAAATAATTTTCTCTTTGACAAGGCATTGACGTCAGGAACCTTATGTTCTGGTAATTGGTTGAAGAGGAAATGAATTATTTTATGTTTTGAATGCGGTATCGTAGGTGTGCGATAAATTGAAGAAGGTCGGGTTAGAATTGATTATTTGGTCGAAAGGATTAAGTTGAGCAACTACGTTGCTTGCTTGGGAGCGGTTCTCTATTATTTTCAGATATCTACGCTTTTGTAATTTGTGTCACAGGTTTCCTTGTACCCGAGTTTTCCACACTCCTGCCTCCAGTCCTTGCACGTGATGTTTGGAACGAGAATTTGGAGTTACCGTCCATCTGGAGAAAATCTCGAGGCACATGGAAAATGTTGAAAAATTACATGGAAACGAGGAATGAAGAAATGAAGAAAATGAACGATTAATTTTTAAACAATGAAGTATTTAGATTTGATTAGAAATAGACTTGATAGATACGGAGACAGATTAAAATGAAATTATGTAGCTTGACAAAGACTGGTATAGGAAAAATGAGACTATTTAGCTATGTTAACACTGTTCTTCCCAAGGTTTTTGGCCATGGTTTTCCTTGAGGATTTGGACAAATGTCAGGACATTGTAGGTTGAGAAAATGTTGGACTGATATTAGGATGATGGACCGTGGCACATCTTAGGGTGGAATAGGAGTTGCCGGGGCGGCAACTCAAAAGAGGGGGAGTAGTGTAACGGGTTTAGCTGACTATTTACAAGGACACAGGATATAACAATAGACAAACGAATAGTTGAGCGACTTCGCAGCGATCTTGACAGACGACAGTCTTGACGAGACTTTGACAGAGAGCAGACGTGCGCGAAACAAATCGATCGGAATAACCAAAAGTTTTTATAATCAATAATATCCGGCCCAACAACAAAGATCCCGTGTATTCATTCGCTCGGCCGTTACAATATGTATGTATGTATGTATTTGTGATACACCGACTCCCCGGAGGGTTGCGGGCTCCCTGGTACTCGTCTCTCTCCTCCTTCCTTATCCGTTGTCGTCGGTTCGATTCTCGAGTCTGGAGCTTCATCGCGCCCCGACAGGTGTCGGCCTCGGACATACGGCTATAGTCGTAGTTCGTACGTCCTATAGCCGGAGCTTCGTCATCGTCCGTTTTGCCTTCACCCACGGGACTTCAGTCTCGGGAATCGAACCCATGACAGTCTCCCAGTCTTTTTGGCTTACCAGACCAAGGCGCTGGCCCTTTCCTTTAGACCTACTTTTTAAGGTGGATTCTGAACCACCGGGATTACAGTAAAAGCACATAGAAAAATCCATTGGTGCCCGACCCGGGAATCGAACCCGGACCCACTGCGTGTGAGCCCGCGTCCGAAACCACTCGGCCACTGCTCTCCCTTAAATAATTCAATATAAAATATACATTATTCATTTATATTACCGATGTGTGTCAATCGAAATGAGGTCAAAAAACGGTGTCTCCGGTAAAAGAGTCTTGAAGCGTCTCGTGTCGGTCGGTAAAGTAGGTTTTGTCTACACTGGAACCTCCTATAGCGCACACCCTCATAGCGTACATTGGGAAACGTATCAGCGCTGTGATTGGATGATTTCGCGAGAGAGAGTGAGAGGCACGAACGTTTCGCGTGCCTGATTGGCTCTTCACTTAGCGTACATGTCCCCGCATTTCGAACGCTGTGAGAGGTTCCACGGTACTTGAACTTGTCTCGAGACTAGAGATGTGGAATTACCGTAAAATCCTGGAGCGGTAAGCTTACCAAAAAAATTACCGTATTTTTACCGTAAAATGACGTCATTTTTTTTTCGCGCAATCAGGTGTTGTGGAATTACCGTCACAAATTTTTTCGATAAACATACCGTAAAAATATGGTAAATCCAACTATTTAGATGTGGAATTACTGGTCACTTTTCTTTTTGGTAAATTTACGGTCACAAAAAAGTGTGACCGGTCATTTACAACTAGATAGATGTACAGCTCGCAATTTTTTTTTTTTTTTTTTTTTTTTTTTTTTTTCATGTATTATTATGAAATGCTGTATTCAAAGATAATTAATTATTCATTTATTGTTTGCACGTTTATCGAATACGTATCTTATTGTTCAATCACAAATTTATGGAAAGATAATTGTATATAAAGTTTTTTTTTATTAGGCGACACGCGCGCCACAGCTCTGACCAGACCACTAAGAACTGACTCTTTTACCAGAGTAAGTTAAAGTCAACGCGATTGCGGCTCTATTTTTTTTTAACATAGTTCATTAATTTAATAATTAAGTGTAAAAAACGTTGTCGTTTTACAAAAAACATTTAGGAAATTAAGAAAACCGTGAATGCAGTTGTTATGTGGTAATTACGTGGTGATTTAGAATACGTAAATAAAATCGAGAGATACATCTGCAGTGACAGGTGAACATTTAGAGACGAAAAGAGACAAAAAAAACAGCGAAAAAAGTAATAAGTGCCGGTGGAAATTAGCAAATAACAAATGATTTAATGGAAAATATACACGTCAAGCGTATAGTTCCGATAATAATGTACTTGTCAACATGTTTTACGAATATTGTGTTTAGGTTATGTTCACTCATATTTCAGTTTGGTGTATTAAATATAAATTATCTTCACAATTAAAGTGTACTAGTACAATTAATAAATATACTAATGAAGAAATCATTGTGGAATCAATTATTTCGAAGTTAGAACGTTTGTTAGTTAGAAGGTTTGTGGAATTGATTCCACAATGTGGAATTGATTCCACAATGATTTCTTCATCAGTATATTTATTAATTGCACTAGTACACTTTAATTGTGAAGATAATTTATATTTAATACACCAAACTGAAATATGAGTGAACATAACCTAAACACAATATTCGTAAAACATGTTGACAAGTACATTATTATCGGAACTATACGCTTGACATGTATATTTTTTATTAAATCATTTGTTATTTGCTAATTTCCACTGGCACTTATTACTTTTTTCGCTGTTTTTTCGTCTCTTTTCGTCTCTAAATGTTCACCTGTCACTGCAGATGTATCTCTCGATTTTATTTACGTATTCTCAATCACCACGGAATTACCACATAACAACTGCATTCACGGTTTTCTCAATTTCCTTAATGTTTTTTGCAAAACGACAACGTTTTTTACACTTAATTAATAAATTAATTAACTATGTTAAAAAAAAATAGAGCCGCAATCGCGTTGACTTTAACTTACTCCGGTAAAAGAGTCAGTTCTCAGTGGTCTGGTCAGAGCTGTGGCGCGCGTGTCGCCTAACAAAAAAAACTTTATATACAATTATCTTTCCATAAATTTGTGATTGAACAATATGATACGTATTCGATAAACGTGCGAACAATAAATGAATAATTAATTATCTTTGAATACAGCATTTCATAATAATACATGAAAAAAAAAAAAAAAAAAAACGATACTTTTTTATGACCGTAAATTTACCAAAAAGAAAAGTGACCAGTAATTCCACATCTAAATAGTTGGATTTACCATATTTTTACGGTATGTTTATCGACAAAATTTGTGACGGTATTCCAGAACACCTGATTGCGCGAAAAAAAAATGACGTCATTTTACGGTAAAAATACGGTAATTTTTTGGTAAGTTTACGGCTTCTGAATTTTGCGGTAATTCCACATCTCTAGTCTTGGAGCGTCTCGTCTTCGGTCGGTAAAGTAGGTAAATGTACATATCTCGAGACGCTACCGCGTCTCTTGATCAGGTTAAAATTAGACATGTAAGCAGTAAATGTGACCGGTAATGTTACAGTATTTTTACCGTAAAAATACGGTACGTGACAGTTTCCAAAGCTCTATAAAGTTGACCATACAACTTCAAGGAACAAATTTTTAAAAAATACTGGTCGATTGGTGGTGGTTTGGTGATGACTGGTAAATCAATTTCATCGTTTGGAGATCAATTGTTTAATTACAATAATTGAAAAACTAATAAAGTCCCAAAGTTAGCCAAACATTTTTTTTTTATTCAAATCGACTCTAATAGGACTCATTCGATGCGAAATCGTTTGGCGGTTACGAATAACGCAATTAAAACATTTGGAGATCCTTAGTTTTCGAGAGAAACTAATACAATGAAATTCCAGTCGACAGAGCCGGATGAAAACATGTGGACAAAGGTTTAAGGTCGGTAAAAAGATAAATAAAAAATACTAGTCGATTGGTGGTCGTTTGGTGGTGATTGGTAGATCAATTTTATCGTTTGGAGATCAATTGTATAATTACAATAATTAAAAAACTAAAAAAGTCCCAAAGTTAGCCAAACATTTTTTTTTTATTCAAATCGACTCTAATAAGGCTCATTCGATGCGGAATCGTTTGGCGGTTACGAATAACGCAATTGAAACATTTGGAGATCCTTAGTTTTCGAGAGAAACTAATCAAATATAATTCCAGTCGACAGAGACGGATGAAAACATGTGGACTGTTACGTCCTGGCGTAACGCTCAAATTATACTCTTAAAAACAAAAAAAAAAATTATTAATCAAAAACTCGCAAAAGTGCGCTTAGCTCTCAACGAGTTGTGAAGGAGAGGAGGTAAAATGACGTGGAAACAGTGGGGATGGTTGTCTTGGAGCGCGACGATGCGACACATGTGTGCATTATCGCATGGCAGGGAGAAACAGAGGAAAGAAGGAAGCGCTACGGCCTCCTCTTCCTCCTCCGCCAAACGCTCCGCCGACTAACAAACGGCAGCGTGTCCGTGCAAGAATCAGTGGTGTATATATGTATGAAATCGCTCCAGTATACGGACCGAGTCTGAGCTGCATTTGCTGCAACCACTGGTTCGCTCGGACCGAGCGTATCTCGCCCTTCGCCAAGGCCAAATAAACACTCCAGGGCCAAATAATCACTGTCGCATCGAGATGAAATTCCTGCTCGTACGCACTCGTACTCGTGACCTATATCTCCTCCACGAACTCCTCTGGCTGCCGGACGCACTTTTCGTTCCGCGTTCATGCAACAGAATTATTTAAAGGGAATATACCGCAATCGCGATAAATAAATTTATGCATTTGGTTGTATGATAAATTCGGTAATGATAAAAAAAAATATAATAAATAATTGTCCATGTTTCCAAAGCTATTTGCAAGCATGGAACCATCAGAAAAAAATGCAACAAATCATTGCAGTCAGGACAAACAGTAAAAATATTTACTAAAAATTAACTCTCGACTATAAAACGACGGAGTGATCCTTATAATTATTGAACATTGGAGACGGATAAAACTCTGCCTTCTACGTCGCGCATTCTTAGTTGCGACGTAGAAACGCCTGAGGGAACGCAGCGAGCGTTTTGATTGGTTGATCGGGAAGAGCACGTTTTATAAACATCATTAGCGGCTCGAGAGGAGAATTGCATTTTCTTCGCCGCCGTTTTTCCTCACTGCGATCTGTCAACACTTCCCTGTGTCGGCGTCGATCGAGTATCATATTACGAACCCTCGCACTGAATCGCTACTGCAAGCGACTAGTAGCAACGAAGAGTCGCCTGCACTGAAGCAGCCACTACAGGGTAGAACAAAATGCAGACCCAGTAACATCGCACAAGGAAAATAGAGATCGAGATGCGATTAGTTTTGAAAGGGGTTGTGCCTATTGCGAAATCTTAAGAAGGGGACACTACTGCCCCAACACCATGAAATAATTCCAAGAAATCACCCACACTAATATGAATACGTATACCTATTATGGTCAAACCCCTATATAAACCGAGCTTCGGAAGCTCGATCATGCAGTCCGGCGGGAGCTATTCCCGAAGTCATCTTCGCGTGCAGTTCGATCATCGTGAGTTCCAATCGAGCCCCTTCGTAAAATCTTCTAAGTCCATTAAAAGACTTAGAAAATTTTGATTTATTTCCAACTTGGACTTAGAAAATTCTGATTTATTTCCACCTTGGACTGAGAAAATTCTGATTTATTTCCACCTTGGACTTAGAAAATTCCGATTTATTTCAAACTTTGGAATTTTAACTTTGGACTTAGAAAATTTCCGATTTATTTCAAACTTTGGAATTTTAACTTTGGACTTAGAAAATTTCCGATTTATTTCAAACTTTGGAATTTTAACTTTGGACTTAGAAAAGTTCCGATTTATTTCAAACTTTGGAATTTTAACTTCGGACTTAGAAAAATTCTCGACTTGAATTATTTCAAACTTTGGAATTTCACCTTGGAACTTAATAAATTTTTGTTGTGTTGGAACTTACTAAAATCATTGGCTCATTGGAATTTTGCGCGATCTTCGACTTTGATTATTTTTAAGAAGTTTGATTATTTTAAAGAATTTATTTTACGTTGGACTTAGAATAATTTTATACGATTTGTACTCAGCTTTAAACTTAGATTGTAACGGGAATATCGAACGCACATTTATTCAGTTTTTGCACTTACTTTAATAAACTTAATCATTGCATCGAATTAGAGTGAGTTTCGCAAATTATTTCAACAACGTAAACCATCATCGACCTTCCACCCAAAACTGAGTCAACCGGCCTGCATCACCAGTAACAGTAAGTAAATCAAACTTTTATTATTTTTCTCGCGATTATTAAATTTTTACCCTATTTTGGAATATCTTATATTTACCCTAGATTCAAACGACAATTCCCCTCCCTAACGTTTATTCACTCTTTATCCGACAAACCACTCGTGCCTCTGTCCCGAGTAAATTTCCGAAAGGTTAGGACTCGAAAGCGAGGCTGCCACTCAGTGTTCTTAGTCAGGTGTGGTAAAGGGGAAGCTTTAGCTTCCACTGACCAGAGTACGGGAACCCGAAACTGAGGCGGTGACACAAGCGTGTAAATCTGAAGTTGATTTAAATCTCAACCGAAGTTTTGACGTAACAGGACAAACGTTTATGGTTGGTAAAGCAGGTATTTCTGAACCGATTTGTAAGACTCCCTTTTTTAGGCTGTTCTTCAACTTCCTTCTATTTACGCGATTGTAAACAACATGGCGACGTAGCCGAAATATCCGCGACGGTGCCGACGAAAGTGCATTAGAAAAACACCGGATAGCGTTTTTGACAAAAATACCTGCTTTACCGACCATAAATCTTTGTCCACATGTTTTCATCGGGCTCTGTCGACTGGAATTTCATTGTATTAGTTTCTCTCGAAAACTAAGGATCTCCAAATGTTTTAATTGCGTTATTCGTGACCGCCAAACGATTCCGCATTGAATGAGCCCTATTAGAGTCGATTTGAATTAAAAAAAAAATGTTTGGCTGACTTTGGGACTTTTTTAGTTTTTTAATTATTGTAATTAAACAATTGATCTCCAAACGATGAAATTGATTTACCAATCATCACCAAACGACCACCAATCGACGAGTATTTTTTTTTTTATTTTTTCCTTAAAGTTGTATGGTCAACTTTATAGAGCTCGTTTCCAAAATGACCACATCGGTCACAAAATCATATGGTCGTGGTGATTTGAAATTTCACAGCTGTGGCGCGCGTGTGGCCTAATGAAAAAACTTTATATACAATTATCTTTCCATAAATTTGTGATTGAACAATAAGATACGTATTCGATAAACGTGCAAACAATAAATGAATAATTAATTATCTTTGAATACAGCATTTCATAATAACACATGAAAAAAAAAAAAAAAAAAAAAAAAAATGCGAGCTGTACACCTATCTAGTTGTAAATGACCGGTCATACTTTTTTGTGACCGTAAATTTATTAAAAAGAAAAGTGACTAGTAATTCCACATCTAAATAGTTGGATTTACCATATTTTTACGGTATGTTTATCGAAAAAATTTGTGACGGTAATTCCACAACACCTGACTGCGCGAAAAAAAATGACGTCATTTTACGGTAAAAATACGGTAATTTTTTGGTAAGTTTACCGCTCCAGGATTTTACGGTAATTCCACATCTCTAGTGTCGAGACAAGTCCAAGTACCGTGGAACCTCTCATAGCGTTCGAATCGGGCATGTGTCCAATCGGTTGTGTCCAATCGGTTATGTGTCCAATCTCCAATCGGGTTTGTGTCCAATCGGGCATGTGTCCAATCGGGCATGAGTCCAATCGGGTTTGTTTCCAATCGGGCTTGTGTCCAATTGGGCATGTGTCCAATCGGGCATGTGTCCAATCGGTTGTGTCCAATCGGGCATGTGTCCGATCGGGCATGTGTCCAATCGGGCATGTGTCCAATCGGGCATGTGTCCAATCGGGCGTGTGTCCAATCGGGCATGTGTCCAATCGGGCGTGTGTCCAATCGGGCGTGTGTCCAATCAAGCATGTGTCCAATCGGGCATGTGTCCAGTCGGGCGTGTGTCCAATCGGGCATGTGTCCAATCGGGCGTGTGTCCAATCGGGCGTGTGTCCAATCGGGCATGTGTCCAATCGGGCATGTGTCCAATCGGGCATGTGTCCAATCGGGCATGTGTCCAATCGGGCATGTGTCCAATCGGGCGTGTGTCCAATCGGGCGTGTGTCCAATCGGGCATGTGTCCAATATTGATGTGTCCAATCGGGCTTGTGTCCAATAATGATGTGTCCAATCGGGCTTGTGTCCAATGTTGATGTGTCCAATCGGGCTTGTGTCCAATAATGATGTGTCCAATCGGGCTTGTGTCCAATGTTGATGTGTCCAATCGGGATTGTGTCCAATCGGTTTTGTGTCCAATCGGGCTTGTGTCCAATAATGATGTGTCCAATTGGGTTTGTGTCCAATCGGGCATGTGTCCAATCGGGCATGTGTCCAATCGGGCATGTGTCCAATAATGATGTGTCCAATCGGGCTTGTGTCCAATGTTGATGTGTCCAATCGGGCTTGTGTCCAATCTTCATGTGTCCAATATTGTGTGTCCAATCGGGCTGTGTCCAATCGGAATGTGTGCAAGTGGGCATCACTCGAATGTATCGAACACTCGAAAGTCCGTTCTCCCGAATGGGATTTTGACAGAAAATATTTTTCACTTAAGTAGAGTTCTTCATTACCGACACATGCTTCTAACCATGTCGGTATATTGGGGTTCTAGAATTCGATCTATAGTCGCCTCGTCCACAGATAGTTTTCGTCTCTTAATAAGCTTAATAATCATTACATCATGTGGATATCGACTGGTAAATATTAAGGGGCTGCTGGAATAGATTTTTTTACCGACTGGTCGGTAAAAAAGTACGGTTTCGTAGTTTACGGTTTACGTCGTTATTGTATTACAAAAATGTCTCAAATTGCACAGGATTATAATATCAACATAGGCGCATCAGCGTAGACTCGAATTTAGGGTGAAAACGCTTGAAAAACAAAGATAATCGTAAATTTGTAAGTCTATCGAAAACCAATATGGCCGCTAGAACTGTCAACTGTCACCTTTTTCGTATTATATAAATATTTCCAGGAATCTCATACGAAAAACGAGAATCTACGCCGATGCGCTTACATTGATATAATAATCTTGTGCAATTTGATACATTTTTGTAATACAATAACGACGTAAACCATAAACTACGAAACCGTACTTTTTTACCGACCAGTCGGTAAAAAAATCTACTCCAGCAGCCCCTTAAGAGGCGAAAACTATCTGTGAACGAGGCGGCTATAGATTGAATTCTAGAGAACTCCAATATACCGACACAGTTAGCTGCATGTGTCGGTAATGAAGAACTCTACTTAGGTGAACAAGTGAATATTTTTCCACTGCGTACTAGTTACCGCTCACAGCTCCAGTCTGAACGATACTGTGCGGAGCGCGTAGCGCGACGCCCAAACGGCACTGAGCGGAGCGCGTAGCGCGACGCCCGAACGGCACTGAGCGGAGCGCGTAGCGCGACGCCCAAACGGCACTGAGCGGAGCGCGTAGCGCGACGCCCGAACGGCACTGAGCATAGCGCGTAGCGCGACGCCCGAACGGCACTGAGCGGAGCGCGAAGCGCGACGCCCGAACGGCACTGAGCGGAGCGCGAAGCGCGACAACCGAACGGCCCCCCCCTGCGGAGCGCGTAGCGCGACGACCGCGTGAGTGCCTTAAAATGACACCAGGGAAAAATGTCCCGAAGGGACATTTTTGCCGCAGGGTCATTTTCGGGGGGTTTGGGGGGCGGAGCCCCCCAATGGGGGTTTGGGGGGCGGAGCCCCCCAACAACAGCCCGGCGCCCCGCAGGGGCGACCGGGTTGCTTGTTAATCGTAAAATTACCGGTCATGTATACCGCTCACGTCTCTAGTCCGAACCGCATCGTGCACAGCGCGAAACGCGACCTCCGAACGGTACCGTGCGGAGCGCGAAGTGCGACGTCCGGATGGCATCGTGCAGAGCGCAAAGCGCGACGTCCGGAGGGCACGGTGCGGAGCGCGAAGCGCGACGTCCGAACGCCACCGTGTAGAGCGCGAAGCGCGACTTTCGAACGGCATCGTGCGGAGCGCGACGTCCGATCGGCGCTGTGCGGAGCGCGAAGCGCGACGTCCAAACGACCCCCTGCGGGAGGTAGATAGGTTATTTCGGAGAAGCAGGATTGAGACACGAGAGAGTTCAGACGTCTTCCTAACCTCGGAGTTTCTCTTACTCTTTTTATTCGCTTTTCTATTTCTTTTTGCACATTATAACGTCTTTTTTTCCCAGTGCACACTGTCAGCTTACGTTTTTATACCTCAGTTTGCTTTTATTTAGTTTTGCTTTTTATCTAACCTCAAAGCTGGCCCTCGTGGGCTCGAGCGGTGCGCCATGGCCGCCGCGAACCCATCTCCCAACGGTTCACGCTTTGCGATCCTGAACGATCAAGATGATCCCAACGACGACGACGAAGACCCCATGGATATCGACTCATCTCTAGTGGCTTCCCAGCTGGCTGCTCTTCAAAGCGAGACGGGAATGGTCAGCAAGGGAGCCCGCAAAAGACCGATAAAAGAGGACGAAACTACCCTGCCACCGAAAAGCAGGCAAAAACAAAAACAAAAACCAAAAGAAGATCAAGGTAACACCCAAGTACAATCCCAAGTTTCGCAGATCCATGACACCGAAGGACTAAACAGCATACCGGAGAGGTTCCTGACGAATCGCTACCCGAATACCTTCCAAGGCCCATTCGTGGTCCTGATTCGTCCTACGCACATCACTGCCACCACGCAAAGGCTGAACGCCACTCGTGTGGGAAGGATTATCCTGTAAAAAGTCAAGAAGGATGATGTAACGCACGTTTTCAGCTCAGGAAAGCACCAAGCAACCGTTGTGCTCGAGAATCCAAAAACAGCCAACGCCATCCTCTCGCTCTCCGCCCTGGCGGCTGACAAGCTCACAACCTTCATTCCCGACACTTTCCTCTCCTGCGAAGGCTTAATAAGAGGTGTCCCTCTCGATCTCACGATGGACGAAGTAGTGCAGCACGCTGTATCACACTCCCCCATCCTTGAGGCACGCAGACAAAACCGAAAAGCCACTGTAAATAATGAAACTAAGCTCATTCCCACCCAAACTGTCTACGTCAAGTTCGACGGTCGTCTCCGGCCCGACTTCATCTCCCTCTTCCAAGTTCGACACCCGGTTAGTGCCTGGCACTCCCCCGTAAAAATATGCCTCTCGTGCTTCATGTTCAACCACATCGCCGTGCAGTGCAAAAGCCACCCGAAATGCATCCGCTGCGGTCAAAAGAATCACAGTTCAGAGCAACCTTGTCCGAACCTCGACTCTGCCCCTTGCTGTGCTAACTGTAAAGGAGATCACCTCCCAACTGACAAAAACTGCCCCGCCTTCTTACACGAAAAGACGATCAAGGCGACAGCCGCCGAGCGAAACATTTCTCCCCTCGAAGCCAGGCAACTCATCGGTAGTCGAACTTCGCTGAATACCGGATCACCTTCTGCTGCCTTCAGGCCCACTAATGCCCACTTCCCGGCTCTCTCCACTCGCTCCGCCACCCCCAGCACTCCGCTATTCTCTCCGACGCCGCCTTCCTGCTTCCCCCACGAAGCAGTTCCAGAAACTTCCTACCCCACCCAGAGCTACGCATCACAAGTTCCCAAATCCACCAGGAAAGCAAACGCCGCCTCTACTTCCAGCAATACCCGCAACACACGCGATGCACACGCCAACGCTCTTCTAGCTCCGCACGGACGCCTTCCGGCTTACGACACCCAGAACGGCTATGCCCTCAAATACTTCACGTCTCAGCTCTCTACCTCTACTTCACCCTCGCAGCCCCTTCCCCATCCCAATCCACTTCCTCGCAGCTCCACAACGTCAACGTCAACTTCGCCTTCTAGCTCCTCCAACTTCGATACCTTCCTCAAATTAGTTCCAACTATAATCCAACTCGTCATGGATTATCTCGTTCCAATGCTCACAGCCCTGGGACACTACGACAAGATCGCTCCCATCGTCGACTCTCTCGGCTCCTTTCTAGATCCTCCTCATTCCGTTTCCTGCATTGGCTCCCAATAAAAAACTAAAAATCCTGCAATGGAATTGTCGCAGCCTCCATAACAAGATGGGCCCCCTTTCCACCATCGCCTCCGAATACGATATCATTTTACTATCCGAAACGTGGCTCACGCCT
The DNA here is from genome assembly GCA_964034905.1 of Itoplectis maculator. Taxonomy (NCBI): domain Eukaryota; kingdom Metazoa; phylum Arthropoda; class Insecta; order Hymenoptera; family Ichneumonidae; genus Itoplectis; species Itoplectis maculator. The sequence continues at coordinate 78,873 of CAXITY010000206.1, forward strand.
ATTTCTATTCCCAAATTAGATGGATTTTGCATAGTCACTAAGAACAGAGATTTAACTAGAGGTGGAGGCTTAGCCATCTGCCTTAAAAAGAACATTGCTTTCTCAGAAGACAACACAATTTATCACCGCTCAGACTACCTTGAAACCCTCGCCATCACTATATCCACCTCTTCTGGCCCTCTAACTATCGTTTCTTTATACAGATCTCCCTCCTACACTACCCGGGCAACCGAGTGGCGTCATTTCTTCAATTCACTATCCTCCGCTAAGAATCTGATTATTGGAGGCGACTTCAATTGCCACCACACCTCGTGGGGCTGCTCAGAAGATAGAACAGCTGGGTCGATTCTCTCGGACACACTGCTAAATTACAACCTCGCTTGCTTAAATGACGGCTCAGCCACTCACAGATCAGATCACTCTTCATCAGCTATTGACTTAACCTTGGTCTCTTCTCATTTAATTCCGCTCTGCTCATGGTATGTTGAGGAGGACTGTATGCTGAGTGACCATTATCCAATCTCTATCTCCCTAGGGATTTCCTTCTCCACTCTCACCTTCTCTTCTCACCGACTCCCTATTAAAAATATAGATTGGTCTCTTTTCAAAACGACTCTCGATTCTCATGCATCTTCCATTCCTGATCCCTCGCCTTTAATTCAATATGACAATATAATCTCAGCTATAAATGACGCCGTCATCACAGCCACAACTAACCTTAACCTCAATAACCGCCCTCCTTCCGGAACGAAACCAATAAAAACACGTCATGCCATCTGGTGGAACGCAGAATGCAAAAAAGCCAACAACGACCGGAAACTAGCCTGGGCGACCTTCAGACGCACAGCCAATCTAGAAAACCTCATCAACGCTAAAAGACTAGAAGCCATAGCTAAAAGAACTTTCAAAAAGGCAAAGAGAGAGTCGTGGATTAACTTCACTAAAACTATTGACTTCAGAACTTCCTCTTACTTTGTTTGGTCCAAAATCAAACGTTTTCGTGACAGACACATTCCAGATCCTTCTTCATTCCCAACCAATGAAGCTTCCAAAATAAAAATGCTAAACTTAAGGGATCGTCACAGTGTGACCCTCCAAAAAATCAATGATTTTCGCGAATTTTTTTTGTTAAGTTGTAATAAACTAATTGGTCTGGTTTTTTTTTTATAAATAGATACATTCATGAATAATACAAAATGATTTTTTTTATGTGCATTTATTTAGTTTATAATAATGAAAATAATTGTTCAAATAGCTCGTGCAAAAAAAAAATGCTCCATCATGTCCACGATTGCGGCCGCAATTTTTGTCTGAACCAAAAATTTCAAAAAGATTATTAATCTGTAGGAAATTCGTTATCGCGCTATGAGAGCTTTGTTTTTTTTGAAATTTGACAAAATGGCGGCGGTTTGAACAAAAAGTATCGAATTTAGCCCTCTTTTTCGATAGTTTTTCGTAAAAAAAAATAGGAAGATTTCAAAAAAAAAAAAAGCTCTCATAGCGCTATAGAGAATGACGTTAAAAATGTTCTCTCCAAATTTCAAATCGATATCGTCAAAACTCTTCCTTTAACACTGGACATCGTTTTGAAAAACACCATTCCGAGATAAACGCGTTTAAAGTTTGCACACGCCACTGTCACGCTGCAATCCCTTTCTCTAAGAAATGCTGTAGCGACCGAAATAATTCGAATTTCGTTAAAAAAATTTAACAGAATGTTTATAACCGTGTATACTATCCGATAATGAAAAAAAAGAAAATCGATTTTTTTTTTAATTTCACACTGTGACGATCCCTTAATACCTTCAATTTGTCCTCCTAGTTGCTTTTATCCAAATTTTCCCTACCTTTTCCGAAACAACCCTCACCTTGAAGGTCCCTTCACTATCGATGAATTAAGGGCTGCGATTAGTTTAGGTAACCTCAAATCAGCCCCTGGCTTAGATAAAATAGATTTCACCATCATCCAACACCTTCCAGACTCCATCGTACATCACCTGCTTAACACTTTCAACCAATTCTTCTCTCAAGGCATCTTTCCCGACTCATGGCACAAATTCCTATTATTTTTCATCCCCAAATCCACCCCCGGCAAATTCCGACCCATCTCACTCGCCTCTTGCTTACTTAAACTAATGGAAAGATTGGTTCATGCTCGCATGATCCAATGGCTTGAAAGCAACCTCCTCCTTTACCCGTCGCAATTTGGCTTTCGCAAATCTCGATCCTGTACCGATAACCTATCCATATTAACCACAGAAATTTACACCGGCTTCGCCAAAAATCAATTTACCTCCTGCATTTTCCTCGACGTGGCTAGCGCCTTCGATAACGTAGACCCAGGCCTTCTAACACATTACCTCAGAGACATCGGTTTCCCTTGGAGCTATTGTAAATTTATATACAACCTGACTTCTACACGATCCATCTACTTTAAAATAGCAGCTGAAATCCATGGTCCTTTCCTTTTACACAAGGGCGTCCCTCAAGGATGCATACTAAGTCCGCTCTTTTATATTCTTTACACAAATAAATTAACCGATAACCTTCACTCACACAGTCTCTGCCTTCAATTTGCTGACGATATCGTAATATACTCCAGGTCTAATAACCTTCAAGACTCCATTTCCTCCATTCAATCCAGCCTTGACAACACCTCAAAATATTTCTTCGACAAAGGCCTTTCCATCGAGCCATCGAAATCTAAACTAGTTGTTTTCTCGCATAAGCATTTTGACGCGCTCCTTCCCTCAGTCCTCATCAACTCAATCGCAGTCACAGCTACCACTGAAGCTAAATTCCTGGGCTTAACCTTGGACTATCGGCTCTCATGGAAACCTCATATCACCCTCCTTATCTCCAAATGTAAAAACCTCATTAACATCATCAAGTGTCTTCGTTCCACCTGGTGGGGTGCCGACCCCTCTACACTCGTCTCGGTCTACCGAGCATTAATTAGAAGTGCTATCGAATATGGTTCTTCCGCCATTCCCTACAAATCTCACCCCCTCCTGGGCAAATTGGAGGTAATTCAAAGAAGGGCTCTGAGACTGGCCCTAGGCCTCAGAGATTCCACCCCCAACAATCTGGTGCTGGCTGAAGCGGGAGAACCAATTCTCCACTTCAGACTGCAAACCCTCTCTGATAACTATCTTCTAAGAATATTCTCTACATCCTGGCATCCACTTCTTACATTGATCCCTCAACTACAGCTACTGCTTCTATCTCAAGATAACTATCGCTCCCTACTTGACCTTCCCACACTTCAAGCATATTTTAGAGTACTCCGATACAAACCCCACATTGAACCCTTCGACTTCCCTCCGAACTTCTCCATCACTCCCTCTCATTCATTTCCTCCCGATACAATCGACATCTCCACAGGCAAAACTGTTCTCGCATCCACCAACCCAAAATCCGAATTCCTCGCTTCCTTCCAAAATCAATTATCCGAATTAGTCACCTTCTACACAGATGGCTCCAAAAAAGGAGAAGGCGATTACGTTGGCTTTGCCATCTATTGCCCATCACTCTCTCTCTCTCTTAAGTATCGCCTGACATCCCATTCCTCCATTTATTCAGCAGAAGCCCTGGCGATTCTACAATCTATTAGACTTATCACGGAAAACAAAATCACGAACTCCTGCATTTTTACAGATTCATTAAGTGTTCTCCAGACACTTCTCTCTCCAGTCCTCTCGAACTTCTGCTCGCCGACCATTTTAGCTATTCGAACAAATTTAATTTCTGCTTCCGCATCAAACCTAAAAATTCAATTAGCTTGGATCCCGAGTCACATTGGCATCCCGGGCAACGAAGTAGCTGACGCCCTGGCTAAGGCAGCCATCAATGACGGTACCCATTTTACTGCATCCTTTCCTCCATCAGAATGTTTTCCAGCCTCCCGAAAAAAATGCTTTTCCTCCACAGCGCGGGTCCTCCTACTCACCAGCAATCATAAAGGAAAGTTATATTTTGACTTATTCTACGATCACTCTCGCAAGCCCTGGTTTGCGAATTTTTAAAAACTAGACAGGGAAACTATAGTCATTTTTAATAGAATGCGCTTAAACCACTACAACCTTGCTGCCAGCCTCTTTAGGAAAAACATGAAAGACTCTTCATCCTGTCCATGTGGCTACGAGTCAGAGGACCTAAACCACGTGTTTTGGGCCTGTCCTCTCTATGTCAATCAGCGTGCTGCTCTGCTCCAATCCCTCATCGCCTCAAAAATATTTCCACCTCATAATATAGAATCTCTTATTGGGAAGCCTTCCTTACGTATAATCACATCCATTATGACCTATTTAAAGTCCTGCAAACTCCAGTTTTAAATATCTAAGACATCGATCTACATCAATCGACCGGTTTTGCAGAGAGCCATCCATCCTTCCAGCCCTAAACGACGTTTATTATGCCGCATCCAGAAGTTGCGTCAGCCGTCAGGCAAGCTCAACTCCCATTCAACATGGCCGTATGGTACTATACGCATTAGTGCGCCAACCAGAGCCAGCAAAAATCAGAAGAAGAAGAAGAAGAAGAAGACCCCCTGCGGAGCGCGGAGCGCGACGACCGCGTGAGTGCCTTAAAATGACACCAGGGAAAAATGTCCCGAAGGGACATTTTTGCCGCAGGGTCATTTTCGGGGGGTTTGGGGGGCGGAGCCCCCCAATGGGGGTTTGGGGGGCGAAGCCCTCCAACAACAACCCGGCGCCCCGCAGGGGCGACCGGGTTGCTTGTTATACTTGGCGTCGAGACGCTACCGCGTCTCTTGATCATTAAATAATAAAGTGTAAAGAAGGGTTATCGTTAAAAAAAAAAAGATATAAGAAATTAATAAAACCGCCCTAGCAGATCGACCAACCACGAAAAATCCAACCAGGTCGGTTTAGAACACGAAAACAACCAGTATTTTGAAGAAAACGACCACCGACAAACCGTGTTCTCAATTAAATCTCAGTTGGTCGGTGGTTGGTTTCGATGAAATACTAGTTGATCCCGTGTCCTAAAACGACCCGGTGGGGATCATAGTCGGTATACGGTTGGACCGAACTGTTAGGGCGTGAACGTAGTTGTAATTTGGTGATTACGATTGTTTTATGATAAATAAATTAAATCGAGAGATACATCAGCCTCAGTGACGGGTGAACATTCAGAGACGAAAACAGACCAAAAAACAGCGAATGCAGTGATAAGATCCAGTGAAAATAAGCAAATAACAAATAATTCAATATAAAATATACATTATTCATTTATATTACCGATGTGTGTCAATCGAAATGAGGTCAAAACACGGTGTCTCCGGTAAAAGAGTCTTGAAGCGTCTCGTGTCGGTCGGTAAAGTAGGTTTTGTCTACACTGGAACCTCTTATAGCGCACACCCTCATAGCGTACATTGGGAAACGTATCAGCGCTGTGATTGGATGATTTCGCGAGAGAGAGTGAGAGGCACGAACGTTTCGCGTGCCTGATTGGCTCTTCACTTAGCGTACATGTCCCCGCATTTCGAACGCTATGAGAGGTTCCACGGTACTTGGACATGTCTCGAGACTAGAGATGTGGAATTACCGTAAAATCCTGGAGCGGTAAACTTACCAAAAAATTACCGTATTTTTACCGTAAAATGACGTACTTTTTTTCGCGCAATCAGGTGTTGTGGAATTACCGTCACAATTTTTTTCGATAAACATACCGTATAAATATGGTAAATCCAACTATTTAGATGTGGAATTACTGGTCACTTTTCTTTTTGGTAAATTTACGGTCACAAAAAAGTGTGACCGGTCATTTACAACTAGATAGGTGTACAGCTCGCAATATATATATATTTTTTTTTTTGCATGTATTATTATGAAATGCTGTATTCAAAGATAATTTATTATTCATTTATTGTGTGCACGTTTATCGAATACGGATCTTATTGTTCAATCACAAATTTATGGAAAGATAATTGTATATAAAGTTTTTTTATTAGGCGACACGCGCGCCACAGCTGTGAAATTTCAAATCATACGACCATATGATTTTGTGACCGATGTGGTCATTCTGGAAACGGTCACGTACCGTATTTTTACGGTAAAAATACCGTAACATTACCGGTCACATTTACTGCTTACATCTCTAATATTAACCTGATCAAGAGACGCGGTAGCGTCTCGAGATATGTACATTTACCTACTTTACCGGCCGAAGACGAGACGCTCCAAGACTAGAGATGTGGAATTACCGCAAAATCCTGAAGCGGTAAACTTACCAAAAAATTACCGTATTTTTACCGTAAAATGACGTCATTTTTTTTCGCGCAATCAGGTGTTGTGGAATTACCGTCACAATTTTTTTCGATAAACATACCGTAAAAATATGGTAAATCCAACTATTTAGATGTGAAATTACTGGTCACTTTTCTTTTTGGTATATTTACGGTCACAAAAAAGTATGACCGGTCATTTACAACTAGATAGGTGTACAGCTCTTTTTTTTTTTTTTTTTTTTCATGTATTATTATGAAATGCTGTATTCAAAGATAATTCATTATTCATTTATTGTTTGCACGTTTATCGAATACGTATCTTATTGTTCAATCACAAATTTATTGAAAGATAATTGTATATAAAGTTTTTTTATTAGGCGACACGCGCGCCATAGCTCTGACCAGACCACTGAGAACTGACTCTTTTACCAGAGTAAGTTAAAGTCAACGCGATTGCGGCTCTTTTTTTTTTAACATAGTTCATTAATTTAATAATTAAGTGTAAAAAACGTTGTCGTTTTACAAAAAACATTTAGGAAATTAAGAAAACCGTGAATGCAGTTGTTATGTGGTAATTACGTGGTGATTTAGAATACGTAAATAAAATCGAGAGATACATCTGCAGTGACAAGTGAACATTTAGAGACGAAAAGAGACAAAAAAACAGCGAAAAAAGTAATAAGTGCCAGTGGAAATTAGCAAATAACAAATGATTTAATGGAAAATATACACGTCAAGCGTATAGTTCCGATAATAATGTACTTGTCAACATTTTTTAATATTGTGTTTAGGTTATTGTGTTTAGGTTATATTCACTCATATTTCAGTTTGGTGTATTAAATATAAATTATCTTCACAATTAAAGTGTACTAGTGCAATTAATAAATATACTAATGAAGAAATCATTGTGGAATCAATTATTTTGACCTTCTAACTTCTAACATGTGCAGCGGGTAATGATTTTTCAGGAAAAAAACATTTTTAGTTGACGTAAGTGTCAAATTTGAAAAAATTAATTAATTAAAATGTATTAATGCAGGTAATTACCACTCTAAAATGATCTTATGGCAAATATAAGAGAAGAAACATCTGAATTGAGATAAAATATGAGTATGCTGCAAGTTATAGCCAAAGTCAAGTACGCAGTGGGAAAATATTCACTTGTACACATATGCGTAATTAAAAATGTAATTTTTTAATTTTGGTGATAGGTATTCACCCCTTAAAAAAAGTGTAAGGGAAAAACTAAAAAAAGTGTATGAGAATTAAGGTATTTTAGAATTTTGTAGCAAGTTTCAGCCAAATTCTTGGGTTGACAGCGGAGATTGGGCTCTGGACACAATTTGAGACCCAAAAACCCAAATTTTCTTGAAATAAACTCCTGTCTAAAATTATTGGAAAATTACCATACTTCATGGGCATACTTTCCAGTGCTAGACTAAGAAATATTCCAAATTTCAACTTGTTCGGTCTGTTCAGTCCAGAGCCACTGAGTGATACGGACGTCCGGGTAACACAAAATCTGGTCCGCAGTAAAAAATATCTTTAGTAATGCAATTTCCTTATTATTTTATGTCAAGAATATGTATTTTACTATGTTAAAGATATCTGAACTAAAAAAAGTTAATACATTTGAAATATATCAATTTTTGTCCGTTAAAACCTAATTTAGACCCAGGAAAGCGATTTCAATAGGCACTCCTGGTGCGTTTTTTTAAAACGTGAGTGCCTAAAAATAATGCGCCACGTTTGGGGATTTTTGTAAAAAAAAAAAAAAAAAACATTTTTTAAAGTGAATGAAGACCGGATTTTTTAGCAAACGGGACACTTTGATTATCGTAAAATGATTAGTTCGGAGAATAATTGTGCTGGTCCGCTAGAATGATACCGCGTAATCGACCGAAGATCAGTGATCCGCGAAGCGCGATCAATTGAGCATGGGCGCGATCCCTTCACTTGCAGGGCCTTTTGGGTTCTCTCGCTCGCTACCGATCGCAGGATCTCGCTCGCACCAGCTGTTTCTATCTTTTTAAGTCAAATCGGGAAGCCTAACGCTATCCGCGTCAAAATGAATATTCTCATTTGAGGAAGGTACAACTTATCTATTGCTGATAAACCTCGCATCATTTAATTATCAAAAAAAAATATATATAAAAATCTTCGACTAATATGTGTAGCTCATTTTTAACTGTGTGAAAAAGCAGAAAAAATGCGACATGTTTGCCATTACTGACAATAACATTTTTTTTTTTCACCTGTGACTCTAAATATCGTGAAATCAGTTGTTCGTCGAGTAATTGTGTTGCTCCGCTAAAACGAAAAGGAGTTAACCACCGAAATGCAGCGATCCACGGAGCGCGGTCGGTCGAGCAAGGGCCAGGGTAGCTCGACCCCGTGGCCGGGGTCGAGCTACCCTGGTCTCTCTCTCCCACTCTCTCTCTCGCGACTGCTGGCGTCCACGCAACACCCTTGCAGGGCCTATTAGAGTCTCTCGCTCGCACGCTCGTCTCGTGCGATTGCACGAACTCGTTCGCACCTGCTGTTGCTATCTCTGCAAGGCGAATTGAACGGCCTGTCACTTTTCATTTGAAAATATTTATTCTTATTCAAGGTAGACTTAACGAATCGATTGCTGATCAGCCTCGCTTTTTTAAATTAATTTTATTAATCTATTATCATGGTTTTTTAATGGCGATAAAAAAACAGTCTCCTGATATATGTAATGCTAATTTTTAAATAAAGAAAATTGCAGAAGAAAGCCACACATGTGTGCTCATTTCTACATACGGGAAAGAGCAGGCCCCTAGTGTAATCCTCCTATGGGTGCGACGTGTTCGCAAGCAAGTCGTAGTTCCAGTTTTTTCAAAGCGTATCAAAAGAACCAGCATTTTGTAAAAATTATAATGTTTGTCTCAGACAGAAAATAATTCTATTGTTTAATATATATGGAAAAAAAAGGGGAATCGAACCCGGGACTGCGGGTTCTCAATCTGTTACCTTACCGACTAGGCCAAAGCTTCGTCGGTATACTTCAGTGTCGCGTAGGGATATAAAAGCTACGCAAGCGAGCATCAAGCGTATGGGTGTCATCCAACTGCTTATGAAAAAAAAAAAAGTGAAAAGTATTATGGGTCTTTCGACCACGTGCGTAGCTGAAATGACATAAACATCGCAAAAAGGTTGGATTTGAGGGGTCCAGCCGTCAGTAGTCTGTCCAGTATTCGGAATCGAATCGATTAAGCGCGTCAAATAGTCTGGTTTGAGCCGAAGCTCTTCCCAGACTCTTTGAGCGTGCTCAATTAATGCTGCTTTCGTCCTATCCCGCGCGGGTTGCCACGTGCGTGTCATCTCAGCCCAAACATTATCAATAATGTTTAGTTCGGGAGATTTTGCAGGCCACTGAACCAGATTGATTTCCGGATTATCCGAGAACCAATCACGTGTTTGACGTGAGGTGTGAACAGCGGAATTGTCCTGGATTAGCCGAATTATTGGCATGTCTTCGGCTGGATATACCGCACGAATGGAAGGAAGCATAACTTCCTCCAGAAGGCGGATATATTCAGCCGAATCCATGTGTGGAGATATCTCCACTAATTCGCCAAGGACTTGTCCGCTGGTCCAACCCCACATCCCACACGTGATCCGCCCACTGCGATCTGCAGGGACGACGTATCTCGGATTCAGCCGGTCACCAGCCGGCCGCCACACATGGAGACGATGATCGGTTGACGATTGGAAGACCTTCTCGTCTGTCCAAATCGTAACCACCCATGTTTCACGTGGGGTGTTTAATTGTTGCTCTGCAAAAGCAACTCGCGCATTTCGATGTTGCGGGAACATCGAAATTTTGCGGGCGGCGCGAAAGCAGTAAAAATTGCTCTCACGTAATCTACGACGAGCGGTTCTGGTCGACCGCTCAAAACCTTCCTGGGCTACCACTTGCGCGACGGCAGCGAAGGGATCCCGCTCGATAGCGTCGATCACCCGGCGATCTTGATCGTCGGTGGTGATTCGCTGCCGGCGGTTCTGCGCTCGGTGGTCGTGCAAGGCGTGATCCCCACCAACGTCAAAAGCGTTGATCCATCGGCGTACAGTTTTCACACTGCAACCGATGGATAACGCAATCTCATTGACGGGCATCCCGCCTTGCATCAACCCGACGATACGCCCGCGTTTCTCGACACAAATGTTCGGAGCCATTGCGATGTGCCCTCGTCAAAAGTTCAGCTACGAATGAAGAAGTTTTCCGCAGTTCGCGAAAACAGAAACGTCGCGTAAGAATCTGCGTGAGACAACGCTCCGGAAAAGCCGTGGAAAAAACTGGGTTTGTAATCCGCGATCGTCGCCGGATTATCGGCTTATTGACCGGTACTGACTTCGACGACGAAAAACAAGTGCACAGCGTTTAGAGTAAGATGGTTATATACGCTGAACGCTATAGTAAGAGGAAGACACACTTATGTAGAAAACACAAGTGCGTAAGCAAGGCGGTCTCTTTCGCGCCATAGAGTGTAGAGGACCGATCATATTTTTCGCAAGTGGAAGAGACACGCACGTCTTGTGCCTTTGTTACGTCCGGGGTAACACAAAATATTGAGATGCCCAATTTTTGGACCTTAGCCGAAGCTAATTAATCCGGGATCTGGGCGTGAACGTTTGATTACAGAGAGTCATTGACTTTAAACCGCTGGAGTCGAGACTCGATTTTATTATAGAAGTTAAATCGAGGGTCCTTGACTGGAATGTATTTGGACTTACAAATCCTGTGGCTGTACTCAATCGGAATTAACTTCAATGAATTTACTCCTGGAGTTTTATTTTTATTTACCTCCGTGCTTGACTCTACAACCTTGTCGGTTTTCTCTGAATTTTCCCCTGAAATCTCGACTGCAAAAATGTTGTATTCTGGTTCCGGATTTTCAATAATTTCCGATACTGTTTTGGGGAAAATATTATTTGCTGCCAAATGCTCGGCAGTATAATAGGCACGAACCTCCTGATTTTTTATGGGATGGGGGATTCCTAAATGCTTTGCTGCTAATTTCCGGAGTTGATACTTTCTACCTCCTCGTCGTTGCTTTCCCATTTAAAATTGATTGTAGTAAAATATGTAGAAACTGAATATCTTGGGAGGAATCGGGATTATACGTATGTGACTCCGCTCCACCGCGTACCGCCAGTTGTTATTAAACTTAGACGAATGCAACTGAATGCATTCGGTAAGCGTTTAGGACTGGACAGTCTGCGAGAAAAAGCGTTAGTCTGAAGGAAGTGAATGACTGCAGCTGGACGCAGTGACTCTAAAGGTAGAAGGAATTTCAGGACTTAGATTTTAGGACGAATGCAGCTGGACGCATTCGTTCTAAGTATTTAAAAGGAAGAATTAGGTTTTTGAGTTTTAAACGAATGCAACTTTATGCATTCGTTCGGGGTTTTCGTTGAAAACTTACAAGTCCTTTTTTGTGGTATCGTTGGCTCCCAGAGGAGATGATTGTATTTGAGCAGAAAATTTCTTACTGACTAAAAAATACACTGAACATTGGCTTAAATACTAGACGGAGCGGCTTCTGTCTTACGCGCTGCAGAGAGAGGGCAGTTTTCCCTAATTTCCATTGGTTGGAAAAACTCCCGTCTCCCTTAATTCGAATTTTCTTCGTCTTGGTGCCGGAGAAGCCAGCTTCCAAGGGATGGAGAGGGCAGAGTTCTGCTCCCTAATTGGCTCGAGGTCTCGTGGGCCTCGCCTCCCCTAACGAAGGGACTGCCACCTCCACTCTTACGCTAAGCTATCCCCTCTCGGCGACCACCGACTGCAGGGCCCTTTTTCGGGGCATACACCGGTGCTCGAAGGGTTGCCTGGTTTTAGGGGTGAGGGTTCGTCGGGACGTAACACCTTCAATAGCACGGGACGTGCATGCGAGCGAGAGAGCCGACTAGGCTGTGCAGGGGGTCTTGCTCGGCCGCCACTAGCCGCGAGCGAGAAAGAACTATAGATAGGTGAGAAGTGGGTGAGAGAGAGAGAGAGAGAGAGAGAGAGAGACAGAGAGAGAGCTACCCTCGGCCACCGGGCCGAGCTACCCGGCCCATGCTCGGTCGATCGCGCGTTATCATTTTAGCGGAGCAGCACGATCATTCTACGAACTAATAATTTTACAATATTTAAGGAGTCCGATTTGTTATAAAATCCTGACTGCAATCACATAAAAAAATGTTTTCCTTGACAGAAATGCGCAAATGTGTCGTATTTTTTTATTTCTTTGAACAATTAAAAAAATTATTAACACATTAGTAGACTATTTTTATATATTTTTTGTCATTTTAATGAATCGAGGTTTATCAGCAATGGATACGTTGAATCTGCCAGAAATCAGAATATTCATTTTTATGCGAAAAGCGCTAGGCCACCTAATTCGTCTTGCAAAGATAGCAACAGCAGGTGCGAGCGAGATCGTGCAATCGCACGAGACGAGCGTGCGAGCGACCGACTCCAATAGGTCCTGCGAGGGTGTTGCGCGGACGCCACCAGCCGCGAGCGAGTAGGACCTGTAGATAGGTGAAGGGTGGGAGAGGGAGAGAGATCTACCCTCGGCCACGGGGTCAAGCTACCCTGGCCCTTGCTCGATCGACTGCGCTCTGTGGATCGCTGCATTTCGGTGCTTAACTCCTTTCCGTTTTAGCGGAGCTACACAATTACTCGACGAACTACTGATTTCACGTCATTTAGAGAGTCACAGGTGCTGAATGATCCCAACTGCAGCAGCTTCGAAAAAAATTTTATTGTCAGTAATACGCAAACATGTCGCATTTTTTCTGCTTTTTCACACGGTTCAAAATGAGCTACACATATTAGTCGAAGATTTTTATATTCTTTTTTTTGATAATTAAATGATGCGAGATTTATCAGCAATAGATAAGTTGTATCTTCCTCAAATGAGAATATTCATTTTTACGCGGATAGCGTTAGGCTTCCCGATTTGACTTAAAAAGATAGAAACAGCCGGTGAGAGCGAGATCCTGCGATCGGTAGCGAGCGAGAGAAACCAAAAGGCCCTGCAAGTAAAGGGATCGCGCCCATGCTCAATTGATCGCGCTTCGCGGATCGCTGATCTTCGGTCGATTGGGCATTATCATTTCAGCGGAGCAGCGAAATTACTCTACGAACTAACACAATGTTAAAAGAGGCCGATTTGCTATAAAATGCGGACTGCAAGCACATAAAAAATGTTTTTCTTGACAGAAATGCGCAAACGTGTCGCATTTTTTTACGTCTTTTAACAATTAAAAACATTTGAAACGCATATTAGTCGACAATTTTTATATTGTTATTTTATTTTTTTGTTAATTAAATGAAGCGAGGCTTATCAGCAATAGATACGGTAAATCTGTCTGAAATGAGAATATTTTTTTTTGCAAAAAGCGCTGGGCCTCGCGATTCGCCTTGCAGACATGGCAACTGCAGTTGCGAGCGAGATGCCGGCAATCGCACAAGACGAGTGTGCGAGCGAGAGACCCCAATGGGCCCTGCGAGGGTGACGCGCAGAAACCACCCGCCGCGAGCGAGAAGGACCCATAGATAGGTGAAGAGTGGGTGAGAGAGAGAGAAAGCGACAGGGAGTGAGAGAGAGAGCTACCCTCGGCCATCGTGCCGAGCTACCCCGGCCCATGCTCGATCGATCGCGCTCCGAGGATCACTGTTCTTCGGTCGATTACGCGTTATTCTTCTAGCGGAGCGGCACAATCACTCTACAAACTAATAATTTTACAATAATAAAAGAGTCCCATTTGCTATAAAATCCGGACCGCAATCACGTTAAAAAATGTTTTTTTTTTTTTTAACAGGAATGCCCAAACGTGGCGCATTAGTTATTTTTGTTTCAACTAATAAAAAAATTAGCAACGCATATTAGTCGAAAATTTTTGTATTTTTATTTTATTTTTTTGTTAATTAAATGAAGCGAGGCTTATCAGCAATAGA
>CAXITY010000207.1:0-18013 GCA_964034905.1 Itoplectis maculator
ACGCACGCACGCACGCACGCACGCACGCACGCACGCACGCACGCACGCACGCACGCACGCACGCACGCACGCACGCACGCACGCACGCACGCACGCACGCACGCACGCACGCACGCACGCACGCACGCACGCACGCACGCACGCACGCACGCACGCACGCACGCACGCACGCACGCACGCACGCACGCACGCACGCACGCACGCACGCACGCACGCACGCACGCACGCACGCACGCACGCACGCACGCACGCACGCACGCACGCACGCACGCACGCACGCACGCACGCACACACACACACACACACACACACACACACACACACACGAGGGTCGCTTCAGCGAAGCAGCTCTACGAACTCGTTCACACTCCCGATGCCTAGGAGGTACGCCTCGATGGTCATCGGGTTGTGTGAACGCACTGTCACTTCTACAGTTTCGCTGCTGCCTACTGCTAAACCGATGAGCGACCCAATTCCGTCGCCGATGCCGACACCGTGCAAAGTGCACGCAAACTGCAGGGGCACGATCACCTGCATTATCGGCAGTGCGTGGCGGAGGTGATCGAGGCCGACAAAAACTCGATCACCCGTGTCGACGAGCAGCACGTCGCAAAACCCGTCGTTGTCGTAGCCGACAATTTCACCGCGAGCGGCATAACCGCCACGCACCACCACGCACTGCGCGACAAGGCCCGTGGCCTCCTCCAGCGTTAATTTTCGCGCACCAAACACCCGCGCACCCTGCCTCACGTACACTTTTTGTAGCAGCCCGTTTAATTGTTTATACGACGCCTGCAATTGAGGCGATCGAATATGTATTGTACCGTTTTTTTCCACAAACACAATGTGGCCCGTTAAATGTTCCCCAAAAATGTCTGGGGTCGCGCGAGGGAGGCGTCGCGTATTCACCACGTGTGAAAACATTATTCGGTGCGCACAAATTGACGGCCGGATGCAAACTGGCAGCTCCTGCAGCTCGTAGCCGTCGCGATAATCGAGAAGAAGAAGTAGAGAATAAGAGAACTGATATCGAGATCAGCATAGTGCCAGCTGCACGTGCGTCTACACCTCGGTCTCGTGGCCCTGAAGACGATACGCTGTGAGATACTGCACAACCGTGCAGTGTCAGCAGCTCAGCGGTCCCTGGTATCAGCCGACGAGCTCTTTAAGACGACTTCGTCTTATACACAGTGAATGAAATAATATTTGAATACTTAAAATAATAATTATACATTTTAAAAATTCAGTAATAAATAATTTTTATGAAGGGATCAGCTTCACCACGCGAAGTACCCGCCCCCCGAGAACCCCCGCAAAATTTTAACCGTTTTCGCGTATCTCGCACCGTTCTCGAGATATCGCGAAAAAACGCTTTTTTCGCGTTGGTGTTAACGCTGAAGGAGGTATAGGCGGCCGCGCGGGCGCGAGTGAGTGACGCGCGCTCGCACCCGGAGCGCCGTGAGTGCGAGAGAGACGGCACTACTGCTTCGCTCTCCGCCGCACCCGCGTACTCGCCAATGGCGCGCTCTCTCTCCCTCTCGATAATTCGTTTTCTCGCGATTGCGGCCAAAATAATGATCACAGACGAATGGGGATTGCTGTTTCGGCTTCGTCATCGATCACCCGTTCGATTTCAATCATTGTATGTGTAAAAATCGAAAAATAAAAAAAAAATACACTGATTTGAGCCCCCCGGAAATCGAACGGGGGATCGAAGACAAAGTCGGAACAGCAATTCCCGTTCGTCTGCGATCATTATTTTGGCCGCAATCGCGTAAAAACGAATTGTATTGTGGGAGAGAGAAGGAGGTATAGGCGGCCGTGCGGGCGCGAGTGAGTGACGCACGCTCGCACCCGGAGCGCCGTGAGTGCGAGAGAGACGGCACTACTGCTTCGCTCTCCGCCGCACCCGCGTACTCGCCAATGGCGCGCTCTCTCTCCCTCTCGATAATTCGTTTTCTCGCGATTGTGGCCAAAATAATGATCGCAGACGAACGGGAATTGCTGCTCCGGCTTCGTCATCGATCGCCCGTTCGATTTCAATCATTGTATGTGTAAAAATCGAAAAATAAAAAAAAATACAGTGATTTGTGCCCCCCGGAAATCGAACGGGGGATCGATGACAAAGTCGGAACAGCAATTCCCGTTCGTCTGCGATCATTATTTTGGGCGCAATCGCGTAAAAACGAATTGTATTGTGGGAGAGAGAAGGAGGTATAGGCGGCGCGCGGGCGCGAGTGAGTGACGCGCGCTCGCACCCGGAGCGCCGTGAGTGCGAGAGAGACGGCACTACTGCTTCGCTCTCCGCCTCACCCGCGTACTCGCCAATGGCGCGCTCTCTCTCCCTCTCGATAATTCGTTTTCTCGCGATTGTGGCCAAAATAATGATCGCAGACGAACGGGAATTGCTGCTCCGGCTTCGTCATCGATCGCCCGTTCGATTTCAATCATTGTATGTGTAAAAATCGAAAAATAAAAAAAAATACAGTGATTTGTGCCCCCCGGAAATCGAACGGGGGATCGATGACAAAGTCGGAACAGCAATTCCCGTTCGTCTGCGATCATTATTTTGGGCGCAATCGCGTAAAAACGAATTGTATTGTGGGAGAGAGAAGGAGGTATAGGCGGCCGCGCGGGCGCGAGTGAGTGACGCGCGCTCGCACCCGGAGCGCCGTGAGTGCGAGAGAGACGGCACTACTGCTTCGCTCTCCGCCTCACCCGCGTACTCGCCAATGGCGCGCTCTCTCTCCCTCTCGATAATTCGTTTTCTCGCGATTGTGGCCAAAATAATGATCGCAGACGAACGGGAATTGCTGCTCCGGCTTCGTCATCGATCGCCCGTTCGATTTCAATCCTTGTATGTGTAAAAATCGAAAAATAAAAAAAAATACAGTGATTTGTGCCCCCCGGAAATCGAACGGGGGATCGATGACAAAGTCGGAAGAGCAATTCCCGTTCGTCTGCGATCATTATTTTGGGCGCAATCGCGTAAAAACGAATTGTATTGTGGGAGAGAGAAGGAGGTATAGGCGGCCGCGCGGGCGCGAGTGAGTGACGCGCGCTCGCACCCGGAGCGCCGTGAGTGCGAGAGAGACAGCACTATTGCTCCGCTCTCCGTCGCACCCGCGTGCTCGCCAATAGCGCGCTCTCTCTCCCTCTCGATAATTCGTTTTCTCGCGATTGCGGCCAAAATAATGATCGCAGACGAATGGGGATTGCTGTTTCGGCTTCGTCATCGATCACCCGTTCGATTTCAATCATTGTATGTGTAAAAATCGAAAAATAAAAAAAAAAATACGATGATTTTTGCCCCCCGGAAATCGAACGGGGGATCGATGACAAAGTCGGAACAGCAATTCCCGTTCGTCTGCGATCATTATTTTGGCCGCAATCGCGTAAAAACGAATTGTATTGTGGGAGAGAGAAGGAGGTATAGTCGGCCGCGCGGGCGCGAGTGAGTGACGCGCGCTCGCACCCGAAGAGCCGTGAGTGCGAGAGAGACAGCACTACTGCTCCGCTCTCCGTCGCACCCGTGTACTCTCCAATGGCGCGCTCTCTCTCTCCCTCTCGATAATTCGTTTTCTCGCGATTGCGACCAAAATAATGATCGCAGACGAACGGGAATTGCTGCTCCGGCTTCGCTATCGATCACCCGTTCGATTCCAATCATTGTATGTGTAAAAATCGAAAAATAAAAATCAGTGATTTGCGCCCCGGGAAATCGAACGGGGAATCAGTGACAAAGGCGGAGAGCTACCTCGGTAAAACCCATCGCGATTGATGAGCGATCATTCAGAGATGTTATAATCTAAGAATTGGGATTGACTAGCTCCGACAGCTTCGGAGATACTGGCCTTTGAAATTAATTAATAAAACATGTAATTGCGTTAAGCCTACGCCGACGCTCTAGGACCCCTCGAAAATTATTGCTCTGTTTTAGCGACATTGGTGCTCTGTTTAAAGAATGTCTGTCGCGTAGCTTGGTCGACTGGCTCACCACGCGCGACAATGAAATTAATATGTTTTGAAACTCAGCGCAAACGGATATTGTGTGCTCCGGCGGAGAGTTAAACGTGCGAGATTTAGCAGCATTATTTCGAGTTAGATATTTTTATTCGCTGCATAAAATACTCAGTCTGTATCTGACCGCTCGACTGTGCTAATCTCTCTCGTCCGTCATGGAAGATGCAGCTCTTCGCACGTGTATACTAGATCTTTTACGATTGGCAAAATTAAGGAATCCGCAGTTGAGACGGCAATGTGATGACAGATGGTGTCGTGAATTACAGTTTTTAACGGGAAAAGGTCTTTTAAGACGTCTACGATACGTTATATGGTGGACCCCCTTGCGCGCTATTCTGCAAGCGTACAACCGTGGTATACTTCGAGGACAGCGTATAGTGTTGTGTGTGTTTGAAGAGTTAGAACGCCGCGGCGTTGACGAAGCAGCGTGTATTCAGGGACTCGCTGATGAAGCTAGAGGTAAGCAAACTTCTTGAAAACTTCTGTTAAGAGGAGCAATTATTTATTGCGGTTGCCCGTCTATATAGGCTACCGAGAACTATTGGAGGCAACACAATATGAAGAAGAGGCTCTGATAGAAGTGACACAAGCTGCCGAACGTCAAGCACAGGATGTCGATCGGCAGCTGTTGAACACAACGCCCAACGAGGCAGACGCTCTGATAGAAGCGACACGAGCTGCAGAGCTTCAAGCACAGAATGAAGACGAGGAGAAGCAAAAAGAAGACTTGCTGGGGCGTAAGTATGCGCGATCAGTTCTATCTTTTCGGCAAACTTTATAATCGCTATACCAGAATTTTTCATGTATAGAACCGGGAACCAGTGCGTCACACGTGGTCACTGCAGGCGATGCGTCATCAGCGATAACGATCAACCTGTTAAGCGACACTGAAGAAGAAGATGTATTGGAACCCGCCAACTACCCTGAAGACAGGAATGAAGCCCAGGAGATATTTCATGAAAATCAGCTGGGCCTATATCCTGATTTCGTGCTACCATACGTCGACCCAGAGCCTCTTGAAGTGGTGCAAGTTGATGAAGAAGCGGCTCATGGCAGTTGGTTTTCCCATCTTCTGTATCCAGACGATTCGGGTAAATATGGCGGAAAAGAAGATTCGGCATAGATGTATCAGATTTAGTTCGAGGTACTCATAACGAATGTTTTAAATACAACAGTCTTTACGATATTTCACGTTCATTCATTATTGAATATTCACTATTTCAGAACTGCAGACGGGCTCGGGGAGACCATCTCGAAACGCCGCAAACGAGGCGTTTGGTGTTGTGCTACCACCGGGCGAGCGTTTTGAAGTTATTCAAGAAACCGCGCGATACTTCAAACGCTTCAAGCTGAGAGGACGTGAAACAACGCTACGCATACGACAACCGGCGTTGGGGACACCTGTAATGCAGTGGCTCGAAGGTGCATTCCGCGATCTTCTAACGTATATTACCAGCTCATGCGAGGGCGGCGATTATGCGGGTATTTCATTCACTGCGAGTAGCTTACCCCACGGCCCCGTATGGCTCTCTTTCCGTCCTGTCAGAGACTACACGTTCCAAGATATATGGCAATTAATAAATAATGTCGCTCAAAGTGCGTCTTCGTTTAACATTGACGATTCTTGTAATATAAAAACATGCGTTATCAAGGGAGTGGAGGGTCGCGGCAGAAAAGGCTTAACGCACGAGGGCGTAGCAAAAAAATCTATTCTAGCGATCCGAAATAACGATAATCTCTGTTTACCGCGCTCACTGGTAGCGGCCCGCGCATACGCCGAAAGGGGTGAAATACGAACGGGTTCTCTACACGAAAATTGGCAGCGTGCCAGACAAGCTAACGGAAAATTTCAAAGAGAAGCAGCGCTCGAACTCACAAGGGCCGCGGGTGTCGATGTACCTAGAACCGGTTGCGGTGTGCGTGAAATCGAACGTTACCAAAATTATCTGGCTAGAGACGGCGTTGCAGATGTAGTTTTTGAATTTCTGACTTTTGGTCGACGCGCGCCGCCATTGTTCGACGGCACACAGATCGTTCTAAACGTCGCCGGGACGGTTCGTCACACGCTATACATTCTTTATTACGAGCGATCACATCACTTTCAACCTATTCTAAATCTCCGCGGCGCTGTAGGTAGTTTAAAGTTTTGCGCTACTTGTAACGCTCGATACCGTCGAGAGGATCATAGATGTCTGAAAAAAAAATGTCCACGCTGCTTTCAAACACCGCCCTGTGATCCTCTCTCACCCGATACGATCAAATGCGGCGGCTGTAATCGCGTTTTTTTCGGTGAAGCGTGTTTGCGACATCATAATAATTCCCCCGCAACGACCGGAAAAAAAAAACGCAAAGCAAGCACCGTTTGTGAGATTCTGAAGCGCTGTCACAAATGTTTTCGGTCTATAAGGCCTCTCGAGCAAAAGAAACATAGATGTGGCGTAGGCTTCTGCACAACGTGTAAATCTCATCAGCCGTATAATCACCTCTGCTTTATGCAACCTGTTCACGCAGCCAACGCGACAAAAGAGAACATCTTTATTTTTTATGATTTCGAAACACAGCAGTGTACGCCTGTGAAAGGCGCCCCCACTGTCTTTGCGCACAGACCGAATCTCTGCATAGCTCAACGCGTCTGTACTTTGTGCTGTGATAAAGATTCCATAGCCGAGCCATGTGAACGTTGCGGTGCTCACGAGTTCATATTCAAGAGGGATCCCGTCGGAGAGTTAGTGGAATTAGGTATGCAAAATATCGCGGGGATTTCCAATACAATTTTGATCGCTCATAACGCCGGAGGGTTTGACGCTCAATTCATTTTGCGATATTTAATTGAAGAGAAGAAAACACAACACCCGTCGCTAATAATGAACGGGACGAAGATTATAACTATGAGACTGGGAAAGCTCATCTTTCTCGACAGTCTGCACTACTTTCATATGCCTCTGAGTGCATTGCCTAAAGCGTTTGGATTAACGACTGCCAGTGTTAAGGGGAGTTTTCCACACCTGTTCAATAAGCCAGAGAATCAAGATTACGTGGGAGAATTACCCTCTATTGATTATTATTCACCTGATACGATGCGCACTACTGAACGGGAGCGCTTTACCGTTTGGTACAATGAGCTCAAAGCATCCGGTTATGTGTTCGATTTTTCGAAAGAGCTCATCAGCTACTGCAGAATGGACGTCACGATACTACGGCAGGCGTGTATAGTTTTCCGAAATATGTTCATGACGTGTGGTCGCGTTTGTCCGTTTAGCGAATGCACAACAATAGCGTCTGCGTGCTTTCAAATCTTCCGTAAGAACTTCCTGAAAAAGAACATGATCGGTATTGTGCCAATCGGGGGGTATCGGTGGGCGCACAACCAGTCGAAAAAAGCCGCCTCCTGGCTCGTGTGGATGGAACATTCGTTAGGGCAGCATATCATTCACGCAGGGCGTTCACGAGAATTTAAGTTACCTCAAAATCTGTTGGTAGACGGCTATTATGAAACTGCAGACGCGGCTCATGTATTGCAATTTCACGGATGTTATTGGCACGGCTGTTTGCGATGCTTTCCCCTTAATAGAGATCACAAGATCAGTGACGGTGTATCGATGAACGAGCGCTTCGAGCGAACGAGCGCAGTATCGCACAGAATACAGGCGGGCGGCTACATGCTAACGGAGATTTGGGAGTGCGAGTACGATCGTATGCTCGAAGCAAACGATGAAATGAGGAGTTTTGTACGCGACCACGCCCTAGTCAAATCAGCTCCTCTCAACCCGCGTGATGCTTTTTTCGGGGGGCGTACTGAAAACATGACTACACTCTACGATGTAAAAGACGGAGAGCAAATACGTTACGTTGACGTCTGCTCCCTGTATCCGTACATATGCAAGTATGGGAAATATCCCGTAGGACATCCGCGTGTCTATGTAGGTGACGAGTGTAGAGAATTGACAGGCACCGATAATACCGACCTATCGCGTGTTGAAGGCCTCGTTAAATGTACCGTATTAGCTCCGCGAAACCTTTATCACCCGGTGCTGCCTGTGCGTATGCATCAGCGATTGCTGTTTGCTCTGTGTCGTACCTGCTGCGAAATCATGAATAAAGAATCGTGCGCCCACGAGGACCCTACCGAGCGCTCGTTTGAAGGCACATGGGTGGTCGACGAGCTGCGTAAAGCTATCTCGTGTGGGTACACCATAATAGGAATAGCAGAGATTTGGCAGTATGAAATAACGCAATACAGCAGAGATAGAAAGGAGGGTGGTCTTTTTGCCGAATACATCAATACATTTCTCTCAATTAAGCAGGAGGCCAGCGGCTGGCCTGAGAGTTGTTTGCAAAACGAGGACGCCCGCGATCGTTACGTTACCTCCTTCGAGAACGCTGAGGGTATTAATCTCAATCGCGAGGCTATAGCAAAAAATCCCGGATTACGATCTGTGGCAAAACTATGTCTGAACTCGTTTTGGGGAAAATTTGGACAGCGTGAAAATGTACCACAGACGGTAATAGTGTCAACGCGTAAGAGGCTGATGGAGTTGTTATGTAACCCTGACTATGAGATCACCGGGATACTGCCTGTGAACAACCAATTGCTGTACGTCTCTTATACAAAAACCGATGACGCAGTTATACCCTCTAGTATAGCAAACGTCGTGATCGCAGCGTACACCACAGCTCAGGCGCGCTTAAAGCTTTACAGCTACCTCGAGCCGCTAGGACGACGTGCCCTGTATTGCGACACTGATTCGGTTATTTACGTCGCGCGGAAAAACTCGGGGGAGTACGAGCCGCCGACAGGCCAACTTCTAGGAGACTTAACAGATGAATTGAGCTGTTACGGCGAGGGTAGTTACATTAAATCTTTCGTTTCGGGCGGCCCGAAATTTTATTCTTACATAGTGAAAACTCCAAACGGCACGGAAAGCGAAGTTTGTAAAGTAAAAGGAATAACGCTGAATTTTGCCAATAGTGCCCTCATAAACTACACATCAATACGCTCATTTATAATGGGCGAGAGAGAAGACCCTATCGTGTTAAGCTATAATGCGATCCGAAGGACAGCGTTTCATCAGGTAGTCACACGTCCTGAAACAAAGTCGTGTATACCTGCGAGCGTCAAACGTAGACCCGAGGGCGCGTACAGTTCACTTCCTTACGGCTACGCACATTAATTATACAAACATATAATGTAAGATAATGTAACCTTTCAATAAATGATCAATGTTATGATTCGTACGATTTTCCCCGATCATCACCTTTATTATAGGCGAAGGCTCGGCGACGTCACTCATTCGCTAAGATGGATACGCGGTGGAAGCACCCCTGGACCTCAATGGTCTGCGGACCCACCGGTTGCGGTAAAACATACTTTGTGAAGAAGTTTTTAAAGTTTATCGCACATATGAATAGCGAACCATTCGAAAGAATTATTTTCTATTACTCCGAGTGGCAACCTGCGTACGTTGAGTACGGTAAATCGATAGAATTCCACGAAGGATTACCGCAGAATGCAGACTTTGCAAACGACCCACGCGCTAAACTCATAATAATTGATGATTTAATGCGTGAGGCCTCGAACAACAGTGTTGTCGATTTGTTTACCAAGGGCAGCCATCATAAAAATTTAAGTGTAATTTTTATAACACAGAATTTATTTCATCAGGGCCACGGACAGCGCGATATTTCCTTGAACGCTAATTATATAGTTATTTTTAAAAACCCTCGTGATCGCGCTCAAGTGCAACATTTAGCACGCCAAGTGTATCCCGAAAACACTCGCTTTTTTCAAGAGGCTTATCACGACGCCACAGCAAAGCCACACGGGTATTTGCTATTAGATTTGAAACAATCGACTCCTGACAACTGCAGATTGCGCACCTGTATTTTTCCCGACGACCCACATCAATATGTCTACGTACCGCGGAAAAAATTTAAAAACTCTGACACAGCCGGTGAGTTACCAGTGTTGCGTTTGTAATGGAGCGCAACGGATCGCCGCATGATAAAAAACAGGCGACAATATTTCGTGCTCTGTATCAACTTAATAAGGTGCAAAGTGAGACGAACACACACAAAACTAAAACTAGCGCGGCTCAGTGCCTTTGCGCGTGTGCGCTGACCATTCTTCGTGGAAGCATACCCGTGAGCGTCAAAGAACGGAAAAAGCGCTGGTGATACGTGTCAAAAATTAATAAACTAGAGACACACGTGCGGAGAGCTATCAGTACTGCACTTGTAATGGAGCGCAACGGGTCGCCACTCAGCAAGAAGCAGATTGCGATATTGCAAGCTCTTCAATATCTAAACAAGGAGCAGCGTGAGGCTGTCTTGCGCAAAGCCGATCCGCGCGTAATTCGGTGTATTTGCGAGTGTGCACTGAATGTCCTCCGTGGGAATGTGCCTCTGAAAACGGAGGAAAGAAGAAAACTACGTCGACACGCGTCCGTCCTACGACGCTTGGCTGCAAAAAAAGGCTGTTGGAGGAGTAAAAAGCGATTCGTTGTTCAGAGCGGTGGTTTCCTGCCGCTCTTACTTGCACCAATACTAGGAACTCTTCTATCAAATCTAATTGGAGGGCCGGGATAATGGAACACGCAAGGAAAATGGTGCTCATCCCCGAGGACAACCTACCGCAACTTAGCATGCAAAATCATCGACAGCCCGATTTTAACGGTTTTGAGCTGCATCCTCATATTGGACATCCTATAGCTACAGTTTTGAACAGATTAGACGCTGAAATGAAGGATATTCTGAACTCTGCCACATACAAGAGCGAGCGAGAAAAGTGGTCGGCATATCAGGCTGTATTGCAGCGCTACCTTCATTTTATTGACGACGAACGAGGTCAACAGCCAGCGCCGCGCAAGGAGAGAGCAGAAAATCAGAATGACGACAGGAAGGAAAAGGAGCATTTGACAGGATTAAACGATTCCATTATCGTTGAGAGTGTCCCGCAAAAATTTCGTCACAAAGCGAAGCTCTTGCTACGACGCCTGCACGAGGCGCCAGCGGCAAGTTTTTCCTGGGATTCGGCTGGCGTTGTTTCCATTAGTGGAAAATCGATAAAGGACTCGAACATAATCGACCTCGTGAATGACGCCATGCGAGCAAGAAAAGTACCTACACCGGCCGGTCGCAAAACGTTCGCTCGA
Organism: Itoplectis maculator; assembly: GCA_964034905.1. Lineage (NCBI taxonomy): Eukaryota > Metazoa > Arthropoda > Insecta > Hymenoptera > Ichneumonidae > Itoplectis > Itoplectis maculator. The sequence continues at coordinate 11,175 of CAXITY010000207.1, forward strand.
TTCCTGAAAACAATTCAAACGCCGCGAGAGTTTATCGGCAACGATAATCTATGGTTGGAATCACGGGCCAATTCGACATTACGACGAGCAACGGATGAAGACAACGAAAACGACGACGACGACGATGCGGGTTCGGTTAGCGGCAGGAGTCACTTCTACAGTGGCAGCGATAACAACAACTCCGATCAGAGTGTACAAAGTGGTGCTGGCCGTAGCAATAAGAAAAGGCGACTGACTTGGGCTAACCTTAAATTATAATCATGAAAACATTACAAAACGTGTACTTCAATCCCTCCCATGAAGCGTCGTTTTCGGGCTCGGAGAAGCTGTTGCGTGTAAGTCGTAAGAAAAAAATTTCCGTTGATAGAGCTGTGCAATGGCTCGAGACCCAGGACGCGTACACGAAACACAGGCCTGTAAGGCATCGATTCCCGCGACGCTTCTATAATGTGCGCAACATCGATGATGTTTGGGAGGCCGATCTCGTGGATCTTCGTTCAATCAAAGATTACAATGACGGCTATGTCTATCTCCTCGTGGTCATAGATGTGCTGAGTAAGTATGCGTGGGTAGAGCCTCTTATCGACAAAACAGCTGCAACAGTGGCTAAAGCCTTTTCACGGATACTGATGCGCAAAAGCAATAATGGCCGATCGCCGATTTATCTACAATCGGACAAAGGAAAAGAATTTATCGGTAGTGCGTTCCAGGAGCTCCTGAGAAAAAAGAACATACAGTTTCGCACAGCGAGAAATCCCGATATAAAAGCCGCTGTTGTGGAGCGCTTTAACAGAACGCTGAAAGAAAGAATGTGGCGCTTTTTCACTTATTCACGGGAAAAACGTTACATAGACGTTTTACATGACATTGTTTCGGCCTATAATCACGCTCGTCATAGTAGCATAAAAATGGCACCGAGCGCCGTGACGCTCGCCACAGCGGCAGTAGCACGATCTAACTTACTGCAGCGATACGAGAAATCAAATCATGATAAATTGCCTAAATACGCGGTGGGCGATATTGTGCGCATCAGTAAAGCTAAAGCTGCCTTCGCAAAAGGTTACGAGAGCGGCTGGAGCAGCGAGCTATTTAAAATACATCGTGTGTCGACCACTAGTAGCCCTGTGGTTTACATCCTGCGTGATCTTCATAACGAGGATATCGACGGGATTTTTTACGAACCTGAGTTATCGCGAGTGCGGGTGTCGCCCGTACAAACGAAAGTTAATAAGAAAACAAAGGCAAGATGAAAGACGAATTTTACATTGTTTTGCCTAGCAATAGCAGTATGAAATATTACCCTGATAACACGACAACACGTTATACTACGCATTTGCCACAGAACGTGTCTTTGCACGGTAGCTGGGCCGTTTCGTTAGCTGAGATGCATATGCCTATGACGATTTTGCATGTACCGTCTGACGGCGAGGAAAACTTTTTAAATTTCGTCACGTCTGCTATACTGCCGGGTAATGGCGCGGCAACTGATTTCAAAGAAGAGCGCGTTTGCGTCCCATCCGGGGTGTATCGTAACATAGATTTTCTAATTGAGGCTATTAATGAGATGTCATGCGTGGTAGGCCATTTAAAATTTAATCGTGAGCGTAACGGATACATTACAGTTACACGCATCTGTAGTACATGCGAAGGCCTAGAACACTCTTTTTATTTCTCGTACGCTCTTAACAAAATTTTAGGATTTGACCATTCTAAGAGTGTAACGCTTCAAGACGGTGCTAAGCATACAGGAGCGTATCCGGGTAATTTGATCAACGGCATACCCAGCATGCTGTTCATATATTCCGATATCTGTGAGCCGTATATTACCGGGGACGTGCACACACCCCTACTACGTGTCGTCTCAACGGAGGCCTCTGATAATTACAATTACGGCTGTATGAAGATCAAATGTTTTTCATCATTGCGCTATGTGCCTCTTCTGCGTACTAGTTTTCAGTCGATAACCATCGATATAAGGGACGAATTTGGCAAGCCGATACCATTCGAGTGTGGAACGTTGACGGTGACACTACAATTCAAACGCCTCGATTAATCACAGCTCTTTGAGATGTCTCATTACGATAGTTACTTTGACGTGCAGACGGGCGGTGCGAGGACAGGATACGGAGGCATAAGCCAAGTGTACATAGGCTCGCCACATCAGAGAGGACACGGCATTGGCAGTTTTCTCGGCGGCCTGTTTCGTCGCATCATACCACTGCTTAAGCAGGGGGCTCGTGCTGTTGGTAAAGAAGCGCTCCGCGCCGGCGTTAATGTAGCCAGCGATATAATGGATAACGGCGCACAACCTCGAGAAGCCTTTAGGACGCGACTACGTGAATCAGGCGCTAATTTAACACGCAAGGCTGAAGAAAAAATAAGCTCGCTTATGAGCGGTTCAGGGTATAAAGCGGCGAAAATTAAGAGCTTGATTCATTCTGCTCGTGGTCGCGTATCGCGGAGTATCGGAGTGAGAAAAAGAAAGAAGTCCGCAACGTCGAGAAAACGTTCTGGAACGATAAAGAAGAGACATAGGAGGAAGAAGAAGAAGCAAGGTGCGACAACGAGAAGAAGAAAACCGACAAAGGCCGGAGCATCGGGAAAGAGGGGAAAGAAGAGGCCAAGAACTGTATCCGACATTTTTGCGTAGATATATTTTTTTGAGAAAATGGCGTTTTTACATGCCCACTCATGTGAGTGTTTGAAGTCTGAACTCGAATTGTTTTCATTGCCGCCAACTCAAACAACGATTGAGGGAACACAGTGGGTGTACTATAAGCCAATCTCATCTCTGACAGATGACTCACCGATTGAGTTTGTCGTACCGGGGCAAGGTGACGAATACATTGATCTTGCGCACACCATGCTGAGCATGCGTGTTCAAATTCTGCAAACGGGACCGAAGCTTGATGCTACTCTTAAAGCAGCCCCTATTAATAATTTAATGCATTCAATGTTTAACCAAATCGATGTGTTCTTGAACCAAAAGCTTGTATCGCCGCCAAATAATGCTTACGCTTACAGAGCATACATTGAAACACTTTTGAATTACGGGTTTGGAGCCAAGAGCTCTCATCTCACAAGCGTGTTGTGGTACAATGATGCGGCCGGGAAAATGGACGATATAGATGACGGTAATCCGGGTGTGTGTAATCGACGCGTGTTTCTAGGTGCCAATAAGCAATCGGTCGATCTTCTTGGTCACTTGCATTGCGACATATTTAATCAGGAGAGATTTTTAATCAACGGCGTTGAGCTACGGTTACGCCTCGTGCGTAGCAGTGATTCTTTCTGTCTCATGACCAGTTCGAACGAATGGAGTCTTCGCATCACCGATGCATCGCTCCTCGTACGACGCGCAAAGATTGCTCCGGGCATGCTTCTAGCTCATGCCAGAGCTCTGTCTAAATCGACAGCCAAATACCCATTGACACGCGTGGAGGTTAAAGCGCTATCATTGCATGCTGGTGTGCATGGTGATACTTTGGATAATGTCATACTTGGTCAGCTGCCTAAACGCATAATTATTGGTTTCGTCGATAATAAGGCCTTCAACGGTAACCGCCAACTAAATCCTTTTAACTTCCACAATTATAAAATCAATTATCTTTCAATGTATGTCGACGGCGTACAGATACCTTCAAAGCCCCTACAGCCAGACTTTGTTGCCGGGCATTGTGTAGACGCATATCATACATTGTTTTCCGGCACGGGTATTCACTTTCTCAACCAGGGTAACTGTATTACCCGTACAAGTTATGCTAAGGGCTATTGCCTTTTTGCATTTGATCTGACACCCGACCTCTCAGCAAACAGCAACAGCCATTGGAATTTAGTAAGGCACGGCAGTGTGAGAATAGAAGTGCGTTTCGCCGAAGAGTTAACCTCAACGGTTAATTGTATTGTATATGCCGAATACGACAATGTGCTAGAGATTGATTCATCCAGGCAAGTAATTGTCGATTATAGCGGTTAAGCTGTGACGTTTACGCCATAGAATAACGTATATTCGAGGTGTCGACGGCTCGTAGCATCAGTCTGCGCTCATACCTCGAAACGTTAAGATCGTGCGCGGAATCATGAATATAGTCATTGATATTCAAGCCGTGAGGGATAGAAGTGGTGCGTTTATACCGAAAGAAATCGCCGTAGTGTCTGTTCACTCGGATTACAGTGCGCACTGGATTGTATCGTCTCCTCACTCATATAGAAGTTTACCACCGAGTATAAAACGGCAGAACACGTGGGTAATTGAGAACTGTCATGGTATAGAGTGGTCCGACGGTGAAACTACGTCACGAGCGATCGAGGCGGCTATGAAAAAAATTGCGGTGCAGGCTGATCGGATATTTACGAGAGGAGCCGAGAAAGCGTCTTATTTGGCGCATCTCACGGACTGCTTTATTATAAATCTTGAAGAAGACGTCGAGGATCCTTCTTTTCGACATTTACCCGAGTGCGAAACGCTGTGCATTCATCATAGCTTATTACGCAGGAAAAAATCTACGTATAAGTGCGCTCTAAATAACGCTGTACGCATTAAAGAGTGGCTTCGCCATAGCAGTCGTATCGATACTTTGTGGCAATATAGAACCACGACAACGTGGAGTGTTGGATTGTCAGAGTGCGCCGACGAAGACGAAAAAACATCATCGGTCGTAAAACGTTATGGACAGCCTGCAAATATTGCAGGCTCTTCAGAACATACAAAATCACTCTGTAGGCGTATACCCGGCCGATCGTATCCCGAGGGTGTGGACGAAACCGACAGCAATTGTAGCTAATACCGATGGACACAAGCAGCCGGGAAGCCACTGGATCGCTATGTACGTCGATCGAGATGGACACGGATGGTACTTCGATAGCTACGGACTCCCCCCTATCATCCCGCAGCATCTCCAACGTCTCCGACGAAATTGTAGACTCTTTCGCTACAGTACTTCGCGGCTTCAGAGTGCCGAATCACAGTTTTGCGGACATTATTGCGTTATGTTTCTTCATTTCATGTCTGCAGGCATTGGTATTAATCGGTTTAGCAGAATATTTTCAAATAATCTGACACGGAATGATAAGATAGTGTCTAATTATTATAACGCATACATCAATAAGCATGGTACATCGAAATTGCAAGACAAGGAATTCCACACACACGTGCAGGGCTGTTGCTCGCGCTCTCGCTAACCTTGAACGCCAAGCTACAGAGGTGTCGCTTTACATGGTCACGTGCCGCTGGATCAGCAGTCTGCTTCTTTAAAGACGCGGCGGGAGAGGGAACGAGAGCTGCGAAATGTTCTTGTCGTCGGACCGGCATCACTCACAGTCGAACTACCATAGCTGCCGGATAAAACAGCGCCAGTTGAAGTCGCGAATAGAAAGACATTTAAAAAACATTCGGACAATCAAAACTCTAATTCGCACGAGATCGGAATTATATTTTTTAACGCGTAAATTGAAAGCAGTCAGTTTGCACGATGGATTTGTCGATGATCAACAAAGTGGGAAGGCCCGAGGCGTTTCTGCCAGTGAAAAAATTATCAGAGCTGGAAACCGAAAAGGAGTACATCATCACGCAGATTAAGGCCGTTCAGACCAAGTGGGGCGATCGTATTATCGTTGAACTGGAAGACGGTTTTACGTGTTTCCTGCCGTCGAGGTTCGCCCAAGCTTTCAAAGAGCAGGACACACTTTTTCAACAGATGATTGTCTCTGCTGGCAAGAAAAAGCTGCGCATGATCTATTACGGCACCAAATACAATCATCTGGAATTTAAAGAAGTCTCCGAGTGATGGAGGGGGATTACCAGTCTGTCTATCGTGGTGGTGGGAGGACAACGACGAGAGCGGTAACAGCAGCGACATTCTGCTCGTGACTCCTGACCATCAAACATCGCATCAATGGCTCAAGACAATAAATCGGAGCATTTGCTGCTGCTGTCTATGCGATTCGATTTAAATTCATCATCAACGAAAATTGCTCGACCTGGCCTGGAACTGCATGGCGACGGCTCGCTAATACCCACCGTCAGACTCGTTCACCACAGACACTGGGTGTCCATGGATTCTGCTGGTTGGGAGGCCTTTCAGAAACATTTTTCCACAATCGGCACATACCTTTGCGTCAAAGAAGAAGAAGAAAAAGAAGACATTGTCAGTTCAACAACAACAAATCACGCGTCAACGGATTCACCATCAGCTGTAACAGGCCGTGACTTTTTATTGGATTTCGGCGCTCAAGACGACAAGCCTGTTGTGATTATTCACGGCACGGGCGAGTGTAATGGTGACGACTCTCCGCTATACTTCACGACGGAGGACTTTACCAGATTGACGGTATTACAGACGTGCATCAACGATTACATGTCATGGCTTTCACGTATTCGAGTCGATGCGCAAAGTTGCAAAACCATCCTCATCAACGCAGTTGCGTACCACTCCACATCGCGCACAGCGGGCTCAGTACTACGCAACATCCGCCGAAAACGCGATATGATTCGAGCAATTGCGCAACAAGTGACAAGAACATCGGTGCTGTCCTCTGAGCTATCGATTTCATCGAAAATGACAATTATTGACGAACTTCTGACACATCATTCGCTCCATATTGTAAATAGCATTGTAAAATGAATATCAGCGAAAAATGTATTTAATAATTGTATTAATAATAAATGGAAAAAAGAAAAAAGGTGGTGCACTATGACGACATCTCCCTACTACCCCCACTCTTTGACCCCCCACACCCAACGCACCACGAGCTCGCCGGAGAGCCGACGGGGCGCTGGAGTGGGGATAGGAGTGGGGATAGGAGTGGGGATTCGCCATAGTGCACCACCTACTACTTGG
>CAXITY010000208.1:0-12000 GCA_964034905.1 Itoplectis maculator
ACGCGATGGCTCGATTTGGCTGTTTGACGCATTTTCGCTCGCGGCATCGGTGCCAAACGTGTTTTAACGATGCAAAACGATGGATTTGCACAAAGTCAAGGTTTTTGACACTCGGCGACCAAGTTTACATGCGTGCAACGCTCGCAAAACGCGATGTATCGATTTGGCTGATTGACGCTTTTTCACCCGCGGCATCGGTGCCAAACGAGTTTCAACAATGCAAAACGATGGATTTGCACAAAATGAAAGTTTTTTACACTCAGCGACCGAGTTTACTTGCGTTCAACGCTCGCAAAACGCGATGGCTCGATTTGGCTGTTTGACGCATTTTCGCTCGCGGCATCGGTGCCAAACGTGTTTTAACGATGCAAAACGATGGATTTGCACATAATCAATGTTTTTGACACTCGGCGACCGAGTTTACATGCGTGCAACGCTCGCAAAACGCGATGGCTCGGTTTGGCTGTTTGACGCTTTTTCACTCGCGGCATCGGTGCCAAACGAGTGTTAACGATGCAACACGATGCATTTGCACAAAATAAAAGTTTTTGACACTCGGCGACCGAGTTTATATGCGTGCAACACTCGCAAAACGCGATTTCTCAATTCGGCTGTTTGACGCATTTTTGCTCGCGGCATCGGTGCCAAACGAGTTTCAACGATGTAAAACGATGCATTTGCCCAAAATATAAGTTTCTGACACTCGGCGACCGAGTTTACATGCGTGCAACACTCGCAAAACGCGATGTCTCGATTTGGCTGTTTGACGCATTTTCGCTCGCGGCATCGGTGCCAAACGAGTTTCAACGATGCAAAACGATGCATTTGCACAAAATAAAGGTTTTGACACGCGGAGACCGAGTTTACATGCGTGCAACACTCGCAAAACGCGATTTCTCGATTTGGCTGATTGACGCTTTTTCACTCGTGGCATCGGTGCCAAACGAGTTTCAACAATGCAAAACGATGGATTTGCACAAAATGAAAGTTTTTACACTCAGAGACCGAGTTTACTTGCGTTCAACGCTCGCAAAACGCGATTTCTCGATTTGGCTTATTGACGGTTTTTCGCTCGCGGCATCGGTGCCAAACGAGTGTTAACGATGCAAAACGATGGATTTGCACAAAATTAAGGCTTTTGACACTCGGCGACCGAGTGTACATGCGCGCAACGCTCGCAAAACGCGATGGCTCGATTTGGCTGATTGACGTTTTTTCACTCGCGGCATCGGTGCCAAATGAGTTTCAACGATGCAAAACGATGCATTTGCACAAAATAAAGGTTTTTGACACTCGGAGACCGAGTGTACATGCGTGCAACGCTCGCAAAACGCGATGGCTCGATTTGGCTGTTTGACGCATTTTCGCTCGCGGCATCGGTGCCAAACGTGTTTTAACGATGCAAAACGATGCATTTGCACAAAATAAAAGTTTTTGACACTCGGCGACCGAGTTTATATGCGTGCAACACTCGCAAAACGCGATTTCTCAATTCGGCTGTTTGACGCATTTTCGCTCGCGGCATCGGTGCCAAACGAGTTTCAACGATGCAAAACGATGCATTTGCACTAAATAAAAGTTTTTGACACTCGGCGACCGTGTTTACATGCGTTCAACGCTCGCAAAACGCGATGGCTTGATTCGGCTGTTTGACGCTTTTTCACTCGCGGCATCGGTGCCAAACGAGTTTCAACGATGCAAAACGATGCATTTGCACTAAATAAAAGTTTTTGACACTCGGCGACCGTGTTTACATGCGTTCAACGCTCGCAAAACGCGATGGCTCGATTCGGCTGTTTGACGCTTTTTCACTCGCGGCATCGGTGCCAAACGAGTTCCAACGATGCAAAACGATGAATTTAAACAAAATAAAGGTTTTTGACACTCGGAGACCGAGTTTACATGCGTGCAACACTCTCAAAACGCGATTTCTCAATTCGGCTGTTTGACGCATTTTCGCTCGCGGCATCGGTGCCAAACGAGTTTCAACGATGCAAAACGATGCATTTGCACTAAATAAAAGTTTTTGACACTCGGCGACCGTGTTTACATGCGTTCAACGCTCGCAAAACGCGATGGCTCGATTCGGCTGTTTGACGCTTTTTCACTCGCGGCATCGGTGCCAAACGAGTTTCAACGATGCAAAACGATGCATTTGCACTAAATAAAAGTTTTTGACACTCGGCGACCGTGTTTACATGCGTGCAACACTCGCAAAACGCGATGTCTCGATTTGGCTGATTGACGCTTTTTCACCCGCGGCATCGGTGCCAAACGAGTTTCAACGATGCAAAACGATGCATTCGCACAAAATAAAGGTTTTTGACATTCGGAGACCGGCTTTACATGGGTGCAACACTCGCAGAACGCAATTTCTCGATTTGGCTGGTTGACGCGTTTTCGCTCGCGGCATCGGTGCTAAACGAGTTTCAACGATGCAAAACGATGGATTTACACAAAATCAAGGCTTATGACACTCGGCGAACGAGTTTACTCGTGTGCAACGCTCACAAAACCCGATTTCTCGATTTGGCTGATTGACGCTTTTTCACTCGCGGCATCGGTGCCAAACGAGTTTCAACGATGCAAAACGATGCATTTGCACAAAATAAAAGTTTTTGACACTCGGCGCCCGTGTTTACATGCGTGCAGCGCTCGCAAAACGCGATTTCTCGATTTGGCTGATTGACGCTTTTTCGCTTGCGGCATCAGTGCCAAACGAGTTTCAACGATGCAAAACATTGCATTTGCACAAAATAGAGGTTTTTGACACTCGGAGACCGAGTTTACATGGGTGCAACACTCGCAAAACGCAATTTCTCGATTTGGCTGTTTGACGCGTTTTCGCTCGCGGCATCGGTGCTAAACGAGTTTCAACGATGCAGAACGATGCATTTGCACAAAATAAAACTTTTTGACACTCGGCGCCCGTGTTTACATGCGTGCAGCGCTCGCAAAACGCGATTTCTCGATTTGGCTGATTGACGCTTTTTCGCTTGCGGCATCAGTGCCAAACGAGTTTCAACGATGCAAAACGATGCATTCGCACAAAATAAAGGTTTTTGACATTCGGAGACCGAGTTTACATAGGTGCAACACTCGCAAAACGCAATTTCTCGATTTGGCTGGTTGACGCGTTTTCGCTCGCGGCATCGGTGCTAAACGAGTTTCAACGATGCAAAACGATGCATTTGCACAAAATAAAGGTTTCTGACACTCGGAGACCGAGTTTACATGCGTGCAACACTCGCAAAACGCGATTTCCCGATTTGGCTGTTTGACGCATTTTCGCTCGCGGCATAGGTGCCAAACGAGTTTCAACGATGCAAAACGATGCATTTGCACAAAATAAAAGTTTTTGACACTCAGAGACCGAGTTTACATGTGTGCAACACTCGCAAAACGAGATTTCTTGATTTGGCTGTTTGACGCATTTCCGCTCGCGGCATCGGTGCCAAACGAGTTTCAACGATGCAAAACGATGCATTTGCACAAAATAAAGGTTTCTGACACTCGGAGACCGAGTTTACATGTGTGCAACGCTCACAAAACGCGATTTCTCGATTTGGCTGATTGACGCTTTTTCACTCGCGGCATCGGTGCCAAACGAGTTTCAACGATGCAAAACGATGCATTTGCACAAAATAAAAGTTTTTGACACTCGGCGCCCGTGTTTACATGCGTGCAGCGCTCGCAAAACGCGATTACTCGATTTGGCTGATTGACGCTTTTTCGCTTGCGGCATCAGTGCCAAACGAGTTTCAACGATGCAAAACGATGCATTCGCACAAAATAAAGGTTTTTGATATTCGGAGACCGAGTTTACATGCGTGCAACGCTCACAAAACGCGATGGCTCGATTTGGCTGATTGACGCTTTATCACTCGCGGCATCGGTGCCAAACGAGTTTCAACGATGCAAAACGATGGATTTGCACAAAATAAAAGTTTTTGACACTCGGCGACCGTGTTTACATGCGTGCAACATTCGCAAAACGCGATTTCTCGATTTGGCTGTTTGACGCATTTTCGCTCGCGGCATCGGTGCCAAACGAGTTTCAACGATGCAAAACGATGCATTTGCACAAAATAAAAGTTTTTGACACTCGGCGACCGAGTTTACATACGTGCAGCGCTCGCAAAACGCGATATGTCGATTTGGCTGATTGTTGCTTTATCACTCGCAGCATCGGTGCCAAACGAGTTTCAACGATGCAAAACGATGGATTTGCACAAAATAAAGGTTTTTGACACTCGGAGACCGAGTTTACATGCGTGCAAAACTCGCAAAACGCGATTTCTCGATTTGGCTGTTTGACGCATTTTCGCTCGCGGCATCGGTGCCAAACGAGTTTCAACGATGCAAAACGATGCATTTGCACAAAATAAAAGTTTTTGACACTCGTCGACCGAGTTTACATACGTGTAGCGCTCGCAAAACGCGATATCTCGATTTGGCTGATTGACGCTTTATCACTCGCGGCATCGGTGCCAAACGAGTTTCAACGATGCAAAACGATGGATTTGCACAAAATAAAGGTTTTTGACACTCGGAGACCGAGTTTACATGGGTGCAACACTCGCAAAACGCGATTTCTCGATTTAGCTGTTTGACGCGTTTTCGCTCGCGGCATCGGTGCTAAACGAGTTTCAACGATGCAAAACGATGCATTTGCACAAATTAAAAGTTTTTGACACTCGGAGACCGAGTTTACATGCGTGCAGCACTCGCAAAACGTGATTTCACGATTTGGCTGTTTGACGCATTTTCGCTCGCGGCATCGGTGCCAAACGAGTTTCAACGATGCAAAACTATGCATTTGCACAAAATAAAAGTTTTTGACACTCGGCGACCGAGTTTACATGCGTGCAACGCTCACAAAACGCGATGGCTCGATTTGGCTGACTGACGCTTTTTCACTCGCGGCATCGGTGCTAAACGAGTTTCAACGATGCAAAACGATGGATTTACACAAAATCAAGGCTTATGACACTCGGCGAACGAGTTTACTCGTGTGCAACGCTCACAAAACCCGATTTCTCGATTTGGCTGATTGACGCTTTTTCACTCGCGGCATCGGTGCCAAACGAGTTTCAACGATGCAAAACGATGCATTTGCACAAAATAGAGGTTTTTGACACTCGGAGACCGAGTTTACATGGGTGCAACACTCGCAAAACGCAATTTCTCGATTTGGCTGTTTGACGCGTTTTCGCTCGCGGCATCGGTGCTAAACGAGTTTCAACGATGCAGAACGATGCATTTGCACATAATAAAACTTTTTGACACTCGGCGACCGAGTTTACATGCGTGCAACGCTCACAAAACGCGATGGCTCGATTTGGCTGATTGACGCTTTATCACTCGCGGCATCGGTGCCAAACGAGTTTCAACGATGCAAAACGATGGATTTGCACAAAATAAAAGTTTTTGACACTCGGCGACCGTGTTTACAAGCGTGCAACATTCGCAAAACGCGATTTCTCGATTTTGCTGTTTGACGCATTTTCGCTCGCGGCATCGGTGCCAAACGAGTTTCAACGATGCAAAACGATGCATTTGCACAAAATCAAGGTTTTTGACACTCGGCGACCGAGTTTACATGCGTGCAGCGCTCGCAAAACGCGATTTCTCGATTTGGCTGATTGACGCTTTTTCACTCGCGACATCGGTGCCAAACGAGTTTCAACGATGCAAAACGATGGATTTGCACAAAATCAAGGATTTTGACACTCGGCGAGCGAGTTTACATGCGTGCAACGCTCACAAAACGCGATTTCTCGATTTGGCTGATTGACGCTTTTTCACTCGCGGCATCGGTACCAAACGAGTTTCAACGATGCAAAACGATGCATTTGCACAAAATAAAAGTTTTTGACACTCGGCGACCGTGTTTACATGCGTGCAGCGCTCGCAAAACGCCATTTCTCGATTTGGCTGATAGACGCTTTTTCGCTTGCGGCATCAGTGCCAAACGAGTTTCAACGATGCAAAACGATGCATTTGCACAAAATAAAGGTTTCTGACACTCGGAGACCGAGTTTACATGCGTGCAACACTCGCAAAGCGCGATTTCCCGATTTGGCTGTTTGACGCATTTTCGCTCGCGGCATAGGTGCCAAACGAGTTTCAACGATGCAAAACGATGCATTTGCACAAAATAAAAGTTTTTGACACTCAGAGACCGAGTTTACATGTGTGCAACACTCGCAAAACGGGATTTCTTGATTTGGCTGTTTGACGCATTTCCGCGCGCGGCATCGGTGCCAAACGAGTTTCAACGATGCAAAACGATGCATTTGCACAAAATAAAAGTTTTTGACACTCGGCGCCCGTGTTTACATGCGTGCAGCGCTCGCAAAACGCGATTTCTCGATTTGGCTGATTGACGCTTTTTCGCTTGCGGCATCAGTGCCAAACGAGTTTCAACGATGCAAAACGATGCATTCGCACAAAATAAAGGTTTTTGACATTCGGAGACCGAGTTTACATAGGTGCAACACTCGCAAAACGCAATTTCTCGATTTGGCTGGTTGACGCGTTTTCGCTCGCGGCATCGGTGCTAAACGAGTTTCAACGATGCAAAACGATGCATTTGCACAAAATAAAGGTTTCTGACACTCGGAGACCGAGTTTACATGCGTGCAACACTCGCAAAACGCGATTTCCCGATTTGGCTGTTTGACGCATTTTCGCTCGCGGCATAGGTGCCAAACGAGTTTCAACGATGCAAAACGATGCATTTGCACAAAATAAAAGTTTTTGACACTCAGAGACCGAGTTTACATGTGTGCAACACTCGCAAAACGAGATTTCTTGATTTGGCTGTTTGACGCATTTCCGCTCGCGGCATCGGTGCCAAACGAGTTTCAACGATGCAAAACGATGCATTTGCACAAAATAAAAGTTTTTGACACTCGGCGACCGAGTTTACATACGTGTAGCGCTCGCAAAACGCGATTTCTCGATTTGGCTGATTGACGCTTTTTCACTCGCGGCATCGGTGCCAAACGAGTTTCAACGATGCAAAACGATGGATTTGCACAAAATTAAGGATTTTGACACTCGGCGAGCGAGTTTCCATGCGTGCAACGCTCACAAAACGCGATAGCTCGATTTGGCTGGCTGACGCTTTTTCACTCGCGGCATCGGTGCCAAACGAGTTTCAACGATGCAAAACGATGCATTTGCACAAATTAAAAGTTTTTGACACTCGGAGACCGAGTTTACATGCGTGCAGCACTCGCAAAACGTGATTTCACGATTTGGCTGTTTGACGCATTTTCGCTCGCGGCATCGGTGCCAAACGAGTTTCAACGATGCAAAACTATGCATTTGCACAAAATAAAAGTTTTTGACACTCGGCGACCGAGTTTACATGCGTGCAACGCTCACAAAACGCGATGGCTCGATTTGGCTGACTGACGCTTTTTCACTCGCGGCATCGGTGCCAAACGAGTTTCAACGATGCAAAACGATGGATTTGCACAAAATCAAGGTTTTTGACACTCGGCGACCGAGTGTACATGCGTGCAACACTCGCAAAACGCGATGGGTCGATTCGGCTGATTGACGCTTTTTCACTCGCGGCATCGGTGCCAAGCGAGTTTCAACGATGCAAAACGATGCATTTGCACAAAATCAAGGTTTTTGACACTCGGCGACCGAGTTTACATACGTGCAGCGCTCGCAAAACGCGATATCTCGATTTGGCTGATTGACGCTTTATCACTCGCGGCATCGGTGCCAAACGAGTTTCAACGATGCAAAACGACGCATTTGCACAAAATAAAAGTTTTTGACACTCGGCGACCGTGTTTACATGCGTGCAACATTCGCAAAACGCGATTTCTCGATTTGGCTGTTTGACGCATTTTCGCTCGCGGCATCGGTGCCAAACGAGTTTCAACGATGCAAAACGATGCATTTGCACAAAATCAAGGTTTTTGACACGCGGCGACCGAGTTTACATGCGTGCAGCGCTCGCAAAACGCGATTTCTCGATTTGGCTGATTGACGCTTTTTCACTCGCGACATCGGTGCCAAACGAGTTTCAACGATGCAAAACGATGGATTTGCACAAAATCAAGGATTTTGACACTCGGCGAGCGAGTTTACATGCGTGCAACGCTCACAAAACGCGATAGCTCGATTTGGCTGACTGACGCTTTTTCACTCGCGGCATCAGTGCCAAACGAGTTTCAACGATGCAAAACGATGCATTTGCACAAAATAAAGGTTTCTGACACTCGGAGACCGAGTTTACATGCGTGCAACACTCGCAAAACGCGATTTCCCGATTTGGCTGTTTGACGCATTTTCGCTCGCGGCATAGGTGCCCAACGAGTTTCAACGATGCAAAACGATGGATTTACACAAAATCAAGGCATATGACACTCGGCGAACGAGTTTACATGTGTGCAACGATCACAAAACGCGATTTCTCGATTTGGCTGATTGACGCTTTTTCACTCGCGGCATCGGTGCCAAACGAGTTTCAACGATGCAAAACGATGCATTTGCACAAAATAGAAGTTTTTGACACTCGGCGACCGTGTTTACATGCGTGCAGCGCTCGCAAAACGCCATTTCTCGATTTGGCTGATAGACGCTTTTTCGCTTGCGGCATCAGTGCCAAACGAGTTTCAACGATGCAAAACGATGAATTTGCACAAAATAAAGGTTTCTGACACTCGGAGACCGAGTTTACATGCATGCAACGCTCACAAAACGCGATGGCTCGATTTGGCTGATTGACGCTTTATCACTCGCGGCATCGGTGCCAAACGAGTTTCAACGATGCAAAACGATGGATTTGCACAAAATAAAAGTTTTTGACACTCGGCGACCGTGTTTACATGCGTGCAACATTCGCAAAACGCGATTTCTCGATTTGGCTGTTTGACGCTTTTTCACTCGCGGCATCGGTGCCAAACGAGTTTCAACGATGCAAAACGATGCATTTGCACAAAATTAAGGATTTTGACACTCGGCGAGCGAGTTTACATGCGTGCAACGCTCACAAAACGCGATAGCTCGATTTGGCTGGCTGACGCTTTTTCACTCGCGGCATCGGTGCCAAACGAGTTTCAACGATGCAAAACGATGCATTTGCACAAATTAAAAGTTTTTGACACTCGGAGACCGAGTTTACATGCGTGCAGCACTCGCAAAACGTGATTTCACGATTTGGCTGTTTGACGCATTTTCGCTCGCGGCATCGGTGCCAAACGAGTTTCAACGATGCAAAACTATGCATTTGCACAAAATAAAAGTTTTTGACACTCGGCGACCGAGTTTACATGCGTGCAACGCTCACAAAACGCGATGGCTCGATTTGGCTGACTGACGCTTTTTCACTCGCGGCATCGGTGCCAAACGAGTTTCAACGATGCAAAACGATGGATTTGCACAAAATCAAGGTTTTTGACACTCGGCGACCGAGTGTACATGCGTGCAACACTCGCAAAACGCGATGGGTCGATTCGGCTGATTGACGCTTTTTCACTCGCGGCATCGGTGCCAAGCGAGTTTCAACGATGCAAAACGATACATTTGCACAAAATCAAGGTTTTTGACACTCGGCGACCGAGTTTACATACGTGCAGCGCTCGCAAAACGCGATATCTCGATCTGGCTGATTGACGCTTTATCACTCGCGGCATCGGTGCCAAACGAGTTTCAACGATGCAAAACGACGCATTTGCACAAAATAAAAGTTTTTGACACTCGGCGACCGTGTTTACATGCGTGCAACATTCGCAAAACGCGATTTCTCGATTTGGCTGTTTGACGCATTTTCGCTCGCGGCATCGGTGCCAAACGAGTTTCAACGATGCAAAACGATGCATTTGCACAAAATCAAGGTTTTTGACACTCGGCGACCGAGTTTACATGCGTGCAGCGCTCGCAAAACGCGATTTCTCGATTTGGCTGATTGACGCTTTTTCACTCGCGACATCGGTGCCAAACGAGTTTCAACGATGCAAAACGATGGATTTGCACAAAATCAAGGATTTTGACACTCGGCGAGCGAGTTTACATGCGTGCAACGCTCACAAAACGCGATAGCTCGATTTGGCTGACTGACGCTTTTTCACTCGCGGCATCAGTGCCAAACGAGTTTCAACGATGCAAAACGATGCATTTGCACAAAATAAAGGTTTCTGACACTCGGAGACCGAGTTTACATGCGTGCAACACTCGCAAAACGCGATTTCCCGATTTGGCTGTTTGACGCATTTTCGCTCGCGGCATAGGTGCCCAACGAGTTTCAACGATGCAAAACGATGGATTTACACAAAATCAAGGCATATGACACTCGGCGAACGAGTTTACATGTGTGCAACGATCACAAAACGCGATTTCTCGATTTGGCTGATTGACGCTTTTTCACTCGCGGCATCGGTGCCAAACGAGTTTCAACGATGCAAAACGATGCATTTGCACAAAATAAAAGTTTTTGACACTCGGCGACCGTGTTTACATGCGTGCAGCGCTCGCAAAACGCCATTTCTCGATTTGGCTGATAGACGCTTTTTCGCTTGCGGCATCAGTGCCAAACGAGTTTCAACGATGCAAAACGATGAATTTGCACAAAATAAAGGTTTCTGACACTCGGAGACCGAGTTTACATGCGTGCAGCGCTCGCAAAACGCCATTTCTCGATTTGGCTGATAGACGCTTTTTCGCTTGCGGCATCAGTGCCAAACGAGTTTCAACGATTCAAAACGATGCATTTGCACAAAATAAAGGTTTCTGACACTCGGAGACCGAGTTTACATGCGTGCAACATTCGCAAAACGCGATTTCTCGATTTGGCTGTTTGACGCATTTTCGCTCGCGGCATCGGTGCCAAACGAGTTTCAACGATGCAAAACGATGCATTTGCACAAAATCAAGGTTTTTGACACTCGGCGACCGAGTTTACATGCGTGCAGCGCTCGCAAAACGCGATTTCTCGATTTGGCTGATTGACGCTTTTTCACTCGCGACATCGGTGCCAAACGAGTTTCAACGATGCAAAACGATGGATTTGCACAAAATCAAGGATTTTGACACTCGGCGAGCGAGTTTACATGCGTGCAACGCTCACAAAACGCGATAGCTCGATTTGGCTGACTGACGCTTTTTCACTCGCGGCATCAGTGCCAAACGAGTTTCAACGATGCAAAACGATGCATTTGCACAAAATAAAGGTTTCTGACACTCGGAGACCGAGTTTACATGCGTGCAACACTCGCAAAACGCGATTTCCCGATTTGGCTGTTTGACGCATTTTCGCTCGCGGCATAGGTGCCCAACGAGTTTCAACGATGCAAAACGATGGATTTACACAAAATCAAGGCATATGACACTCGGCGAACGAGTTTACATGTGTGCAACGATCACAAAACGCGATTTCTCGATTTGGCTGATTGACGCTTTTTCACTCGCGGCATCGGTGCCAAACGAGTTTCAACGATGCAAAACGATGCATTTGCACAAAATAAAAGTTTTTGACACTCGGCGATCGTGTTTACATGCGTGCAGCGCTCGCAAAACGCCATTTCTCGATTTGGCTGATAGACGCTTTTTCGCTTGCGGCATCAGTGCCAAACGAGTTTCAACGATGCAAAACGATGCATTTGCACAAAATAAAGGTTTCTGACACTCGGAGACCGAGTTTACATGCGTGCAACACTCGCAAAACGCGATTTCCCGATTTGGCTGTTTGACTCATTTTCGCTCGCGGCATAGGTGCCAAACGAGTTTCAACGATGCATAACGATGCATTTGCACAAAATAAAAGTTTTTGACACTCAGAGACCGAGTTTACATATGTGCAACACTCGCAAAACGGGATTTCTTGATTTGGCTGTTTGACGCATTTCCGCGCGCGGCATCGGTGCCAAACGAGTTTCAACGATGCAAAACGATGCATTTGCACAAAATAAAAGTTTTTGACACTCGGCGATCGTGTTTACATGCGTGCAGCGCTCGCAAAACGCCATTTCTCGA